>JAUCNO010000152.1:13034180-13064140 GCA_032353835.1 Enteromius viviparus
AACACCCATAGCGGCCAATGGCCGAGCAGTTTTAGTAAATAATAAAACTGCGTTTTAAATAGGCTTCAGTTAGGGGGGAAAAAAGGAGTTTTCCCCATAGCGTCTAGCAAGATGCAGTACGAGTGAAATGTCGAAAGGGAACCACAGCATTAGGCTAATTACTTAGCCCAGTTACTCAATATAAAAATGATGAAAATAACAATAAGTAAAATCATGACTCGAGATTATAACATCTTCAGCATAAACAAACAGTCGGTTTAAAAAGACTATTTAGTATGAAGGATGCTGTTTGGCATGGTGACTAATATCTGTGGAATACCCTATGAAAAAAAGTGCTACTAAACCCTCGACTTATTCAGACAAGCCCCATGTCCTGCTTCAGGGTTCTTCGCAAAAACACACACGCTTCTAAACAACCAAGTCAGGACAGGGTCTTGGAAAGAAACACACACCATCTCAAGATTATACAAAACAACACACACACACACAAGCTCACAGTTGCATGCACTGAGCTTTTCCACCCCAGTGCACTTTAACTCTGTGAATAATTCAGCTGCGCTAAAATAAAACCTGCCGCATCACACAGACAGCAGCAGTAGACACACACCAACACAGACAAACACACACAGACCTAGTCGAATTCTCAGAATACTTTACTAGGGATACAAATAATAACATAGTATTCAGAATTAGCACTAACACACAGACTGACACACATAAACACTTTCTTTTTCACAGGGCAGTGCTTATATCAATGTTTGAGTGGCATAAATATCCACCAACTTAATAATTAAAAGCTACTACTGCAGCTAAGATCCACTGCATCAAACAACGTACACAAATACATATACATATTCACTAGGTATGGCCCAATCGTTACCCTAGTGCCGCATTTAAGTGAGTGAGAGAGTCAAATCCACTTCATGCTACCTTTTAACTCTAAAAGAGTGTGTTTCGGTCTTCCTTACACCATTTCTTAGATGCTTTCTTTCTGCAGAAGGCTTTTCCCCATTTCCGTTTGCATTAGCTTAAGAATCTGAGACGGTTTGGAGGTTTACTTTTTCAGGAATCAAAGAGCATGTTTCACAATTCCTTCAGAGACTGAAACCCCTTAATAACACATTGAGAGGATGGCTTGTTTTTAAAATATTCACTTTTTCTTTTCAATACATTGGGATTAGGTCCAAGGTATACAACACCTGGTTCAGGTAGGCTAATTTAGGCAGAGCATGTTGTTCCAAGTCTTTCTGAGGTTAATGCTTTAATACATTTATATTAAAAATATATTTATTCAGAAAGAATGCCTTCAACTTATTAATACTAAACGTGCATTTATAATGTTACTAAAAGTGTACATAAATGCTGCTTTTATTTATTTCACATTATTATTTATATGTTAGAGTGTGGTGCTGTGAAGGAGTTCGCTGGAGTCGAGGAGTTTACCGTCCTCAAAAGTCTTTTAATAAACAAACACTGAAACTCAGAACACGTAGACATTAAGTACAAAACGTAACGAGGGGAGAACTCGGGACAGCTGGGGAACACAGGAGGTACCTAATTAACCTAATTAATTAACTTAATTAAAATAATGGGCAAACACGTGGGAAAAAAATGAAATCACACAGACAGAGACATAAAAATACATATATATATAATACATTGAGCAGAACAACCGCTTTCAACAACAATAATGATGAGAAGAAATGCTTATAGCACCATATCAGCTTATTCAAAAGATTTCTAAAGAATTATGAAAAAAAGATGATTGATTTTTGCAAAGGCTGTTAAAATAACACAAATAACATAGGAATAAATTGCATTTTAAAATAAAATATTTTAAGTTGTAATAATATTTCACAATTTGTATTGTTTGTAATAAAAAGAATGCAGCCTTGGTGAGCAAAAGGAACTTCTTTCAAAAGCATTTTAAAATTAAGTACTTTTCTGAATAATGCAATTATTGCACATTTAAGGTCAATTGCTTGCTTTATTCTTCATTTATAAGTGATTGTGGATAAATGTGTGAGCTAAATTAAAAATGTAAAATGTAGTGTAAATTTTTTACTCATGTTATGACCTTGGTTATCTCTGTGTAATTGACTCACTGCTTAATGAGTGGAAATACTTCTCATTAATGGAAGCAGTGATACAGGGATCAATACTGCTACTGGCAATCACAACAGTTGGAAATAGAACCCACTCCCTATCCATAGCTTATACAAAGACTCGCTCTACTTTTTGTTAGAATTCAAGTTGTAATAAAAAAGTAATTAACAGAGTTCGCTTAAACACTACCTATACACCACAAAAACAGCCAGCCATAATATATGTGTGTGCAATTCACACTATGCGCAACTGCAAGGTTTGATAATACATGGAAGCAATGAATATTCAATTCAGACATTTAATTAAAACTACATTTAATCAAATTTTGTGCACAAGCAAGACTTCGAAAACAGCTGTCCTTCAAAAGCTACAAGAACTTCTGAAGTATAGTTTTTTTCTGTGTATGTGAGTGCGCACATGTTCGTGAATGTGTTTAAGAGACCCTTTCTGCAGCTCTGACTCACTGAGCAAAAGATCTAATCAGAGTTATGACAGAGTTAGCCTAAGCATGCCTCAAGAACCAAAACACACACGCACACACACACACTATCACCATACATATATGCCCTGAAATGGAATGAAAAAGACACTCTAATGATACTGAATTGTACATATACTCAAGTTTCCTTTCACTACTACACAGAGATCAAGAAAACACATGACACTGCAACCTTGATGAAGAGTCTACTCTATATATGTATTCATAGTAAATTATCTAACAGCTATTTCGTGTTCAGTGTGAGACTAATCGATGATTTTTAGTAATAAAGTCATCCTTCATACTCAATGAAACATGATGCATTCATAAATACTCTCTGCCGTGTGGGCACTGAAGTGATGCTTCACAGTTGGAAACAGATCTGTGAGTGAACTGAGCTATGGGGCACCGAGAACGTGCCATAATGTGGACTGACCCAATTTAACCCCTTTAATGCCACTGGTTACAGGTCTAAAGAGAGATGAGAGCAATCAGTTGTAAATTAACAAAAAAAAGCAAAGGGTGTATTGACGTCTTGTGAATCTTTTTACACTAGTGTCTACTAGTGTCACAAAACCAGAGCTATTTAATGATTGTTTTATTTCCTAAAAAATTTACTTGTGTATCAAAACCTCACAAAAACAAGGACTACCTCCCATAACACAGTTGCAAACACTATATTTAGTATATATATTATGCAGAAATAGAACCTATTAATTTAATAAATTACAATAAATTCAATCAAATTGATCTACCTCAAGTCATACTCATAATTTGTATATTTTTTAAATCATTTGTGACCAGTCAGTGTTAAATAACTGATTTACACAATGTACTTAAACTAAGTTTATTTGCATTTTTTTATTTAGACATTTATTTCTGCTTTCCCATAACAGTTTTTTTAATTGCTCTAATTTATTGTTTTCAATTGCCTTATTTAACAACTGCGCAATTAGCGATCCACAAATTGTGACTCTTACTTTGGTGACCAGACAAAAAGCGAATTTTCACTAACTTTTCAACTAAAAATATAAATAATTTACCATACTTAAAACTTAAATGTATTAAACTAACAGAATTTAGAGCGTAAGTTTTTAAAGATGAACCAACTGAACACTGAAAGTAATGGAAAAAAGAGCTACATGCTTACTCGCCACGGTGAGCGCAACAAACCAAAGTCCTGAAGCCATCGGAGCTGATCTCCAGCAGGAGCCCCTCCGTCCACACTTGCACTGACAGGCAAAGATCTCGCCTTTACAGATCCATTTCCCCCGCGCGCTTCTTAACGACAGTCCCTGCGATTGAGACAAACAGATTTGAGCTCGCGACCACAAGGGACCCGGGTTTTTGTCCTCGGACTGTGAGAAATTCGAACGTGATTTACGCCCGAAGCGTTGTTCGGTTCCTTTTCGGTGATAATCAGCCACAAACACGAACGTTATGATAAAAGATCTTTGGGATTTTCTCTTCTGCACGCGAACTGACTCGCGCGCTCTCGGCAGACAGTGCGCTTCCCTTGCGCGCGCGGCAGACTTGACATCCGCGAGCGCAATCAAGCCATCAACTTATGTAAAAACAAGTCTTCTGCCACTTAAATACGGTTCACAGTCCCCAGGGCATATTACTGAAAATATACAAAAATATATATTTGTCTTTCCCATACCCTGTCGAACGACATCGATTTAATGTCGTTTTAAATATGACACAATTTTATAGAACCAGCAGGTGTTGATGACCCAGTGTGTGCACATGGTTAAGGGAACTGCAATTTGCCACTGTCTTGAATGGGCAATTGGCTAGGTGTGCGTCACGGGGAGGAGAGTTTGCTGGTTGTGTGTTCTGCACTGTGGAGCACAAGACTTCAGTAACATTCTTTATAAACATTTACACCAGTTGGTTTTTCAATCTGACTTAGCATGGGAGACCCTGAGATGTTTTCAGAAGTGTTATATGTCACTAACTGCTTGGATTTACGGAAAAGTGTGTCCACAACAGCATATTCAGATTCAGACAAGAGTCACCTATATAATAAATATGCATTTAAGTATTATGTTTTCCGTAAGTATTATGTTGGGGCAAATTCAGCTACACTTTTTATTTAAAAAAAAAAAACCTTTCCAATGTTCAACCAAGGCTGCATTTTAAAATACAGTAAAAAACAGTAACACTGTGAAAATACTATTACAGTTTAAAACACCCTTCTCTATTTGAATACATTTTTAAAATGTAATTTATTCCTGTGATGACAAAGCAAAAACTTCAGCAGCCATTACTCTAGACTTCAGTCACATGACTCTTCAGGAATCATTCTAATATACTCAGGAAACATTTTATCATCATCAATGTTTAAAAGCATTGTGCCGTTTAATTTTTTTCTAGAAACTGTGATATCTTTTTTTCGAGATTGTTTGAGAAGCTAATTTCAAATGTTATTTTATGATGAATGAATAAACAAATGAATGCATCGCTGCAAATTCAAGGAAAAAGTTTTACATAACATGCCCTTTACATGAAAGACAAGCCTTTGTCAAAGACGAAAAATCGCCAAACTAGCAAATATAAGCATGATTTCTGAAGGATCAGTTCTTCTAAATTGTAATGATATTTCACAATATTATATGTTTGACCAAATAAATGCAGCCTTGATGAGCTTAAACATTTTACAACCTGGAATATAGTGATTTTTTCCCAATATAATGTTTTGGCCTTCACGGCTGTTTTAATTGAGGATGAAACGCTTATGTCTAAGTGTCACATTAACAATATTATTTTTGTAACCAACAATGGTGCAACCATATTTTACAGCCAAGACTGTATCTATATACTGTAGATGAGTGTGAAGTTCAGAATGAAGAGAGCTCCTTTCAGTTTCTCATGAAGTAGCTGCTCGCTTCAAAGGATAAATATATTGCTAGAAAAGCATTGTTTTCTTAATTAACTTTCAATGAACTTAATTAACCATGAAAACCCCCATCATGGACGCAAATTAATCTCTCACATCCTGTCACACATAAAATCTCAAGAGGAAAGACATCACACAAAACGTGGCAAACCAGTGGACCCTTGAGGTGAGCTATAAAGCAGAGACCTGACGTTATGGACCCAGAACAGAACAAAATAGGGTTCTTGTCGTTCCACAAAACCTCTGCAGTGTATGCATGCCTGAGTGTGAGGAATCAAAACAGCATGACAGCAAGAGACAGAGAAAGGACAAAAGTGTGCAGTCAAAGGGGGCATTAAGGTCAATGACTCTTACAAAGTGGCTATGGATCTTTAAACTCCTTAAGCCATGCATACACAAACGTTTTTATATACAAGCATGCACATACTCTAAGCACTCTCACTCAGCCATGCCCAAATGTTACAGCCATTAGTGTTGGGTAAATGGTTGTAAATGTAATTTAGTCTGAGTGTAAGAGGACCTCACATTATGTTACCTGATACAAACAGAAATAATACTCAAATAATTTACAAGATCGCAGTTACATGTCTAATATGCAGCCTTTTGAGGACACATCTGCAATGTATATATATTTTTTGAGGCAGACAATAACATTGTAATATGTTAACAGACTGCTGTTACATATTCTTATATAAAGTAGCATGTATGAATCAAATCTATACAAGAATGAGCAACTGCATAGACATAAACATACCTACGTTCACCGCCTTTTACGTATTGGCCTTTTCTGACTGTCTGCAGCATGAAGTCTGGTTCGCCATCATGCTCCAATTCCCCAATAGGAGGTGTTTGGGGACAGAGACTGCAGTATAAAGATTTAAACGCTAACAGACATTAGCTCACCATTCTGATGCCTTATGTTTGCACATCAGAAGCACTCATCCATGGATTTTCGACATGTTCTTACACAGAACATGGCAGTTTACCTAACGCATATCCAGGATAAACCACTTTAATCTTCAGCATGTGGTGGGTGATGGTTACTCACTTCAATCTAATCTCCAGAAGGTGAAAGCTGCTCCATTCATTCTTCGCTTGGGCACACAAGCCAAATGCATCTGGCTGAGAAAGAAAATGTAATAAAACAATTGAGCATTTTAAAATTGTCTTTACAAAAACATTAATACTATTGCACAAGCATTTCAAACCGTATATTTATATTTAAATATACAATATAATATATATATATATATATATATTTTTTTTTTTTTTTAACTAAGTGTACATACTATACATTCTGCCAATATAATTCATCATCATAGCAAATATTCCCACTCTATTCTAACTTTCCGTGTAACATATTTTACTATATGTGTTTTTTTTTTGTTCGTGATCTTAAAATAAACCACGTGTAGCTTATAACAAATCACAGCATGTAAAAAATGCTCTTAATTTGCAAGCATGCTACAGGGAATAAAAACACAGGGGGAAGCTAAATCCACTTAAAGAGTGATAAAAGAGCATAATGTTGTTTTAACAATGAAGTGAATTTCTGGCCAATTCGTAAAACAAAATCATATATTTTCATGTATGAGCACTGTTTACTTACGCACGACGTGGCACATTTACGTCTTTTCTTATGGCGTCATCTTGTGGTGAACTAAATACAGGCAGAACCTGACAGTGAAGATAATCAAAGTTCGTACTTTGGAAAACAAGGATTCGTGTTTTGGTCTTAACATCTCATCTTATTACTGTCACGTTGAAGGATTTTAATATATACTTTTAATGCATATTACTATTTTTTAACTAAGCCTAACATTAAACATCTGGAAAATGTTAAACTCCATAGGCCTAAAAAAACTTTTAGATAAGCTAATTTGAAAGTCTCACTTTAATGTAATAAATCTAGTGAATTTGTGTTTATTTCTAAACAAACAAAAACGCCATAGCATTGCGTCACAAAACAACCTTTGTTTTATTTACTTATTTATTCATTTGATTATTTGAATTTGATGAATTATTTGAATTATTTTAATATTATGGTTTAAGCCCAGACTAGATCCCCAGTCCTTTATCTCGGTATGAGGACTTCCTGTCGGGAAAGACTCCACAGCACCCTCATCATCATCATCATCACCGCTCTGTTCACAAGCAAACTTTAACGTTACTCCGCAACTTTTCCTCCAGCACCCTCCATCGGAAAGTCCCGTCGCCAGCCAGATCCGCTGGGAAAACAAAAGCAGAAATGTCCCCTCCGTCCGCGCGGCTTCAAACCAAACCCGTGATAACGTGTCTGAAGACGTTTCTGATCTCGTACAGTTTGATTTTCTGGGTGAGTTTGTGTGTTTTCATCAGATCGGCCGTTAGCTTGAGGCGGCTATCAGCAGCACAGCTAACTCACTCTGAACAATGGGCTCAGTCAACGAACATTTCTAACTCTTGGTATAGCCATAGTATAGTTTTCTTTATGAAAAATGACATACACATTTTAAACGTTATCTAGATGCGTATTTATCTTTTAAGTAGCAAAAATACTTACAAAAAGATTCACACGCATCCTCTCGATTAACTTTAACGTTAACGTTACCTTTTGTTGTACGTTAACCGGTTTGCTTAAAGGATGCGTCGAATAATTTCAGATTTTACATTTATTTGGCTTAACTTACCAAAAGTTTAAAGTGAAACAATAATTTTAGGATAGACGCTCAAATGTATTACATAAGTTACGATCAAATACGAAACTTTGCAGCCTTGTGTAAGTTACTTGTGGGTAACGTTAACGTTAGAATAAGCACAGCTGTTTTGGCCGCTGTTCAAATATATTGATTCATACAGATATTCAACAAAGAAACTGATATAAACAGTTCATCAAACGTGGCCTAAATGGGTGCAAAGTCCGATCCAGCTCTTTTATCTCAGCTATTTATTGCTATTCACTGTGATTTTCAGCTGGCAGGGGACAGATGGCCATGTTTATAAAGTGGATAAGGTAAAGTGATACGTTAGTCCAAAGCTGTGTCCTAAATGACGCACTGTGCACTCAATCGTATTTAGTATCGTCCCAAATAAAATACTAATGTTTTTTTACTGACCTCAATTTCAAAACTTTTCAAACGCTACGTAAGAAAGCTGCGACCCTTTCAACATACCAGGCTCGGGGTTTTATTTATTTATTTATTTTGTTTCATCCGGGTATTTGAAGTGCACTTTTTCTCTTTGGAATTGTCAGTGTGAACTATTTAAACTTCAAAACGTCATAGAACAGTGCGCAAGTACGCGATTTGGGACGCAGCTCAAGACTATCAGTTGTTTATGATCGAAATTATAATTTTTTTTCATTTATTTACCTTTGGCAGTAATACATCCCCCATATAGTAAATAGGCTTATTACACCAAATTATAAATAAAATAAAATAAATCGAAGTCATCAATATCATAACATTATTTAATAATGGTCAAATGTCTGCAACTACTACAAAATATCCATATACATTCACATTTAACAGTACATGTACAATATATAGAATAGAACATCATGTATTTTATTGTCACTGTACACATATACAATGTACATTATATACATGTATGATGAGATTTAGAGGTTATATAGTTTATTTAGAGATTATTCGACTGAGTTCAAATCTGGTAAATGTGACTAAGACAAGAGATATATTAAGATATAGTTAATACAAATTAAAATCATAGTATTCTGAAAAGTTTTTTAAACAATCTGTATGTGCCAAAAGCACTATGTAAAATAACTTTGACTTGACTTCTGTTGACGTTTTTATTTTTTAAGTAGCTCAAGGCTTGTATTTGTTTACAACAGTTGTTTGGAAACTTCCCTGATTTTATTGAACACTCAGAACTGTCCGTATTTTGAAGCTAATTGCAAGGGTGGTATTAAGAGTGGGGATGGGCAAGACACAGTGCCATAGTCCTTCAGGCAAATCCATAAAACACTTATCAAATATAACTGAGAGACTTTTCTTGTAGTTCACAGGAGTGATCTTGTTGATTGTTGGAGTATGGGGAAAGGTTATTTTGGAGTTTGACCTCCTCCTGACTACAGGCAAGAGCATCAATGCACCGTATGTCCTCATTGGGACTGGAGCCATCATCATCATCTTCGGATTGTTTGGTTGCTTTGCTACTTGCCGTGGAAGTCCATGGATGTTGAAGCTGGTCAGTGCTAGAGATTTCACAAGATCTGAGTGTACACTGCGTATTTTAATTTTTGTTTTATTTGTCAGTGTTACTTTTTAAATACTTAAAAAAAAAAAAAATCATAAAACAAAAATAGAAAGTAAACCGGGTCATATAATTATTTTACCTTACAAGGTTGATGATCATTTCTTATGTTTTAAATATTTTCAGGCATTATCTTGTACCATTTTTCTTGAACATTTCTAGTTGATTTTGTTTTTAAGCATGTTCTCTTCTTATCCCCCCCCCCTCGTCCTTGCAGTATGCGATGTTCCTGACGCTTGTGTTCTTAGCTGAACTAGTAGCAGCTATATCCGGCTTTATCTACAGACATGAGGTAATTGATTCTTTTAATTATACATACAGTATTTTAAAAATCAACTGCAGTC
The DNA here is from genome assembly GCA_032353835.1 of Enteromius viviparus. NCBI lineage: Eukaryota > Metazoa > Chordata > Actinopteri > Cypriniformes > Cyprinidae > Enteromius > Enteromius viviparus. The sequence continues at coordinate 13,044,265 of JAUCNO010000152.1, forward strand.
TGCAGCAAAATAATGTTGTTTTTTTTGTTGTTCTAAAGATTAAATCAGTGCTTCAAGGTGCCTATAGTAAAGCTGAATCAGTCTACAGTGGACAGGGCAGCGAAGATCTGGACAAAATCCAGAGAACAGTAAGCGTGTATTTGTTTTATGGGGAGCAGTACAAAACACAGGGATTACATCAAACTTTACTTATCTGCTTAAATGTTATTTTGAGAAGTATAATTTATTTATTTTGTCATTTGTAGCTGCAGTGCTGTGGAGAGAATAACTACACCAGCTGGGCAAACACGGATTACTTCAAAAAAGAGGGCATCCCCAAAAGCTGCTGCAACTTGACTGCTGATGTAAACTGCACTTCTGCAGAACTTAAAGATCTTAACACTGCTGCATCAGTGGTATATCAACGGGTAAGATCTCTGCTGTTTCTGAATTCTCGTAAATGAACAAAATCTACTTATTCTGAAAAACGTTCTTCTCTTGTAGGGCTGTTTCTCTCTGATGACTACAACATCGGAGGCACATCTTGGATTTATTGCTGGAATTACTTTTGGAATCGCGTTCTTCCAGGTACTGATCATGTCCAGTCATTTATTTTTTATTTTTTTATTTTTTATATATTTACCCTGTAATGCATCTAATAATATAATTTATCCTCAGGTCATTGGGATATTCCTGGCATGTTGTCTGTCTCACTATATCACCAACAACCAATATGAGATGGTTTAGTGTTCCACGGGTATATTTTCTTATTTTCCTCAATGGGCTGTCCTCTTTAAAATGGCACTGTTTTTCTGTTACATATCATTTAATGAGTGTTTTATGGACTGGATTATCATTTAAGGATTCTTACAGTCACTTCTATCTGATTACAGGGTGGCGATCACAGAGAGCTGAACCTGACAAAAAGGGAAACCATTTAGTTTCAGTGTGTTGTATGTGTGCCTTCGCGAAACATTTCCTTTTAGAGAATTTCTGACTGCTTTTTAAAGAATAATTCTTGTTGGTAACTACATTGAAGGGAAGGAAACCCCTTCAGAATTGATTTGAACAATTTTGCATTTGTTTTGCCAGAGTGCAAATATAACAGTAATTAGATATACAGAAATTTGTAGAAAGTGCACGTGTTTTAGACAGTGTTAAACCAAGTTATGCCGTTAAATGGTGTACTGCATAACTTGACTTTGCCTCTAGAACAGTAGTAAGGTTTCAAGGTCAAAATTTGCCTTTTTTGGGGGGGGAGAATTACTTAATTTGAGAAGTTTAAGATGTTATTGACTCAACATGTTACACAGGAGTTCTGTTTGTCACCAGCAGTTTATGTTCAATAACTAATGGATGTATGTTTATTGCCATTTGGATTGCTTCTGTAAAAATTATATGCTTATTTGCAACTTCTCCAGTCTTAATTAATGTAGCAGCTATAGTGTTAATTGCAAGGTTGTTAAATGTCAATGGGGTGATGTTCTGAAGAGAAAAGTTGTAATGTCTCTTTAACTTTGACTTCAAAATGTGAAATCTTTTGTCGCAGAGGTAACAATATTTAACACGGACATGCTAAATCTACAAATATTGCCATTATCTGTACAGGGTTAAGCTGTATTTAAAGACATCTTTGCATTTGTAAGGAAAATAAGGTGATGTATAATCCAGTGTACTTTCTGAACTATAATACTTATCTCTTGTCACTCCAGCATACTTATTAGTTTTTGCAGCTCTCTGCGTTTTGTTAGCATGGGGGCGTGTACACGTTGTATCTTTGTAAGACGAAAATTGTCAACATCCTGTTGTTTTTGTGCAAACTGTAAAATGCATAGGACCAATAAACTTTTGTATGAGCATAGGCTTCAGACGTGCAACCACCAGATGGCGCTATCTATCTATTTATACAACTCTACTTTGTTATCTGGGTAAGAACCAATTAAGAGTGGATCGAAAGGAGGACGCAAGGGCGAAGTGTGCCGTTTATGGCAGGCATATAATATAAAGAAATATAGCTAGTATTCGTATCTGTGATACGCAATCACTGTCCCAAAATGCTTTATATCAAGAGGTCTGCCGATCGCATTTTTGATATAGGACATGGATGACCACTGAGACAAAATAGTTTGTAGCTTATATTTCTGTTTCTTTAATCACCACGAGCAAGAGTTCATATTTAAACGATAAAATAGCTAATCATTATGTTCAGAGTAAAGAAAATGTCATCATTTACCCATCCTCGTGAAGAGATTATATTCCGTAAAAAGATACCAACGGACGTCGATGCAGAACCCCGATTGGTCCGAAGGCCTGTCAATCACTTGCAGCTCTGCACACCATTGGACATGACGCTTCCCCGCCTGACGTCAGCGGTATAAAGTTTGTCGGCGCTCCTCTGAACGAACAGAAGGAAGGAAGCTTTCTTCTCAGTCGGGTGGTGTGAGATTTTTGTGTCGTCAATCTTTTGTAGGTTTTCTTTGGGTCGTTCCAGTGCTGTGAACAATTTCATCCAGGTTAGTAATTTGCAGCTAAATATTTTTGAGGTTTATTGCGTTGTCATTGCAAGGTCAGGTGGATTGACGCTTGTCTCGTGTGTTGTCGTGCAATTAAAGGTTCTTTAGTTTTATGTTCCGCTTCCTTATTAGTTCAATATTTGAAACTCGCAGGTTTTGGACGTTTCGTTTTAATCGTTACTTAATATTGCTTGATATTGGTGCTCTGAACAAATAATGCAAGATGTCTGTCTATATGAGCGACGCGATAAAATTATCGGCTAACGTTATGAAGTTCTCGCGTTTATAGCAGTTTCAGTGAAAATGATAATGATGAATAGCTCTTTATTTGGTTGATTCTTCACAAGGAATCGGTTGAACTGCTTAAAAAGCAACGCTATTCGAAATGATACAGGGTGAACTCGTTGAACCGACAAATCGCGGAGTTGGTTTTATTAAATGGCGGTCTACTTGACTATATTTAGTGTTTAAAGAGATGCAAGCTAAATTTTGTTAGAGCTAAATCATGGCTGCAGCAACTAAACTATGACACGTGAAACCGTAATAAACGCACTTAAATGTACCAACAAATTGCTTTATTGAAAGGTTTTACGACGTGTAATGTGCAATGTCTGGATAGACCGACGCATTTAACGTTGACTTGTGAAGGTTTTTTCACTTTTTTAAAAATGGTTGCCCTTATTGCAAGGGATTAAAGTCTAGGATATTATTGCATTGCATCCTTTAGTAATTTTGACTTGTATCCTTTCCTTTCAGCTTCGCGATGATGCAGCTCAGCAGCGACACGCAATGCAACAAGCACTCGTTGCTCAATGTCATGAACCGGTTCATCGCCGCTGCCAACAACATGGACGAGACCATCATGGTGCCAAGCTTACTGCGGGACGTGCCTCTGGAGGACCAGGACAGCCAAGCCTCTGTTAGTCACAATAACAACGAGCCCTCTTTCCCCAGCAAACAGAGGGACATGTATGAGCACTACCTGCTGCTAAAGTCCCTCAAGAACGACATGGAGTGGGGTCTGCTGAAGCGAGAGATGGGTGGCAGCTTTCTAGAGATGGCAGTGAAGCACGAAGAGCCGCAGGTGAATGGCGGCGCTGCAGAGGAAGAAGGGCCTGATCTGGAGGGCCAATTCCACTTCCACCTCCATGGACTGTTTTCTGTTCTGTCCAAGCTCACGGTCCAGGCTGACCACCTCACGAATCGTTACAAGAGGGAAATTGGTGGAGGTAGCCTGTTGCGATAGGATCAATTGGTTTAGTGCTAAAATGGACTCCTTGAACGGTTGGACTGGGAAGTGAATGGGTGGCAGTGGACATACAGGGCTTCAGATTCCCATTTGCCATAAAACGGGTTTCTTGCCCAAGTTTGTTGTCCTGTGGCCTGTCTTGATACCTGGTGCTTTCAGGACATTTCCTCTAGACACTAAAGGGCTGTGAGAGTAATCTTTTGTTTTTTGCACTGACCGTTTAAGCAGCGTACATCTATTCCAGTAAGACTTAAATCTCTGTATGCCAGGTCAGAAAGCCCTTTACGTTGTCCTTTAAAGCTGTAGAAGAATATGGATGCTGGTAATTCAATTCTTTCTATTAGCCAGCCAATGCCTTTTTTTTTTCTTTTTTTTTTTTTTAACAAGGGGATTTTTATGTATTAATGCTGCTCTTGTGCACTTGTCCATGTTAAATGGCGTGCCTTGTCTTCATTTCCCACATGTGCTGTTCTCAAGTTATGTGTGCTTGTCATGCGTTTGTATTTGTTTGAACAGGGCCCATATGAGTCTGTATGCCACTTGTTTTGGTTTGTCCTAAAAAGATTTCAAGTTTTATATTGTGCTGTAATATAGTGACTTATTAAATAAAGCATTAACTTAAACTGCTTTTCTCTTCCTGAGTTTTCTCTCACGCAATAAGATGACATTTTACCAGAGGGCTGGGTCAAATATCTAATCCTAAATGGCACTAGTATCTCCTCTAGTTTCGTAAGGGCTGTGTCTCCTGCATTGTGTGCGAGGAATGTGTTTTCCAAGGGCAGGTTTGAGCTTGATTACTCGGTTCTCATGTTTGCAGCAACTTAAAGGGATGGTTCACTGGAAAAAACAAACTGTCATACTAATTGTTTGAGTTAATTCTGCAGCAGGCTAAAGACATGAAGCATGTTAAATAGACATTTGTGACCATTGACCGTTACTGGGTGTAAAATGACATGTTTGCTGTTGTCTTAATATCCAGTGTGTGTTATTGTATCAAAAACAATAGTTCCAAGCCAGTTTGGAAATTGAACACTGCAGGTTTGAAATGACAAGGGCAGACATTTTGCAATTCTAGTAACCAAACCTTTTTTTGTTATATAGCGGTTTTGTGTAATGCTATACACAAAGCGCTTTGTGAAACCTTTTCCAATTGACCTGCATTAATTGGGTAAAATGTATAACAGAAGTAAACTTTCCCAACGTTCTCTATATTTTTGTGTTCTTTGGTTAGGTTTGGAGTGTTATGGTGAGTAAAGGTAAGTTTTGTAATTACCTTGAATGGCAGAAACTGTTTTAAATGCTGATGCAGGGAGTTCATTTAGACATGACATCATTCTTATCAAATTTACTGGTTCAAAGTGTATTGGACTCATAAAAAGTCTGGTTATGATTTGTTCATGACCTTTTGATATGATGAATTCTTTTTCTTTCCAAACGTAACTGATGAAACTTCAATATAACCTATATTTCTTTAGTCTCAAAAGACAAGTGTTTAGAGGATTTTTTTGCATTTCCTGTGAGTTTCATTTAAGATCAACCAATTCAATGAGTCAGACTTGTACACATAGGAGAGAGGACTGTTTGTGATAAACCAATTCACTAAAATGAATCAAACATTGCAGCAGTTCAAATGAAAGGACCTAACCTATTCATTAGAATGAATCCGACTAGGTGCTATACAGAGCCATTAAGGATGAACTGATTAAATGGTGTGAATCATAAATCAGAAATGTAAGTGGAACATTTTTATTTTTGCATTTCCCCAACAAATATTGCAATTATTTTATATTCCCATCTTTATTTGAATACGAATACTTGAAAATGGAAACCCTGTTACCTTTCCTAAACAAGTGTTTCTCATCCTCCCCATACTACATGTTCACTGAACCACGAACAATACAACTCTGTAACCGTTCAAGCCGCAATTATGGTAACACCCAGCCTCTGAAGCAACGTAGGTGGGTGGACAAAACAGGCAATAGCAAACATGAAAATCACAGTAATACCAATCAAAATGTCTGCTTTGGCTACAGAGGAGCATTATGGTATATCAGACCAAATGCAGTTGAACCATCTGTCCATTCAAGTGAAATAGGTCAGCGTGGGGCACGCGAATGGGGCCAGGCAGTCATAAGAACAAATCTGCATGATATATAAACCAGCAACTCAATGAGGGATTTGCAGCTGTTTTTAATCTTCAACCAAAATGTAGCATTAAAAGTAAACCCTTTATATTTTTATTTACACAGAATGCAGGGTCCACATGCATGTATACTAGAAAATGCAAGGAAATAAATTATGCAGGAGAGAAACCTGCTTTCAGCTATATTTTCTTGTGTCTCTAGATTTCTCTAATACCTATTAACAGTCCCCATGCAACTACGACTTATTGCCGTAAAGATAAAACATTGTAAATCATAAAGGGACCCATAAAATCATAAATCAGTTGGCTGGATCTGCTCGCCTCTATGCCATGCATGGTGCATTGGGCGACTACGTGATCAGGCAATCTAGACTTGGCCAGGCACGTCCAGTCTGCTGGATCACATCTAACAGCTGTCCCTTACGTGCTCTTGTACATCTTGGCACCCGCAAGGGAACGTTGCTAAATAAATGCAATGCTGCTCACCAGCATGCACGTGTGAGACGGGGCAGAATGTTTCATGCACTCTTTTTGACAGTGATTTCCTTCAAATGTAAATACACACAGCTGTATAAATGAATAAGTTCAACCATCTCCTCTCATTTAAATTACTGTATCAACTCTACATGAGAACATTTTGATTCGCAATTCACCAGAATGAATCAAACTGCAGAGAAAACCATTCCTTTCATTTCAGCTGAACCAGACTGGGTGCCATGCTGTGTATTAAAGAAAGAGAGAGGGCCATTTCAACTGATTCACTAGAATGAATCAGACTTGGAGGTATACTGATTCATTTAGGATGAACCGATTCAATTGTGTGAATCATAAATGTTATATGTTGAAAATATTCACTGCTGCTTATTATGGTCCTGGGAAATGTATGAATGCATTTCTGCATAATGTTGGGTGGCTGATAGCTGTTAGCGATGCTGTGGTGAGATGATCAGCTGGTTTGGGTAAGGAGATGCTCACACCACTCAGCCTCACAATACTAGGCCTTGTGCTGTATAATGAGAGCCTGTGTGTTCCATCACTGCATTACCAATCTGTCTCTGTACAACCTCTCCGTGCTAAAGGCAGAGCTTTCACACCACCCACTGGGGACAAAAGTCAGCCAGAGATACGTCTCACGGTTCTGTTTTTATTGTGATTTTTAGGAGGTGCATGCTAGTGACTTGTGTGGCAATATCTTATGCCTACGCAAGTAAGATGTCCCTGAAAGAGCAGCACGATTACATAAAAAACGCAATAAAGCAATTCCTAAGCAATAGTTCCTTTTTATTGTGCAAAACTTCTGAAGACGTCAGTGTAAAATCAGAGTTGGTAGAGAAATGTTTACACTTTATTTTCAAAGATGTAACCACAACAAGATTTTTTGAGTACATCTTACAAGATAACCCTATTTCAGTCTGTCTGATTCACATTCAGTTTAGTGTGCTATTTTCCAAATCTTTTTTTCCAGATTTTTATTTTTTCAAAGCAATTCGTATTTTGTGATTGCGTCTGTCTTTTTTCTATGTGATAAGTTGTGATCAAACCTGTTGTAACAAAAGAAAAATTTCAGACGTTGCAAGTTTTGATGTGTGATTCCTATTTCTGCAATCTGTTTGGAAAACTGATAACATGAAGCCAGTAGAATTATGTTTCCTCTTTCACGTCAGACCACAGATTAAACATTTAACTGTTTACAAAAAAAAAGTGAACTGTTTAACCAAAAGAATTAAAAAATTAAAAAGCCTGCGTAATATAGTAATATTTTTCATCTTTTCTTCGGTTTTTAAGGCAAGTTTTTTTTATCTATTGTAGTTTTATTTTATCTCATAGAAGAGAATGAATGCTCTCTGCTCATACAGTATATATACTGTATATATTACTCTGAGCAGAAGCACACTTACTTAATTACTTTAACTAATCCAGATGCTTGTATAATGACCTTCAGACTGCTGATGTTAAGTCACAATGTCTGTCTCTGATATCTTTCATATCAAGCTCTTTGTGCAGAGCGAGGCTGAAGTACAGCTCCTTCCTCTATCGTTCACAGGAAACAGAGCATGCAGAAAATGTAGAGGTGTATGTCAACAAATAGTCAGCGAGAAAAAAAAAATCTTACTGGCCCTGAAAAGTTCTAATGTTGACTTTGTATTGAATACAAGCTATCTTATCATGAATGTTTGCACTCTTTGTACTGCACTGCAACACTGCAAGTGAAATACAAGTAAAATACAAGAAATTATGTCATGCAACAGTATGTTGGCAGAGAATTCATCCTGTCCTGCAGCTGTCTTTCTGTACATGCAGACTATATATGATAAGTCAGGGTGCTCCATGCACGACGTGTAGCTGTAAGAATGTTCAGGGCAGCTGAGGTTACATAAGCCAGTAGGCGTGGTTCTTCGCTGGAACAGTTACAACCCCATACACAGTGTTGCCTTGGTTCCCTCCACCCATAAGACTTACACACGCACTGCTCACGCACATCTCATAGTTTATCAGTTCAGTATAGTTTATCTGGTAAAATGAGTGTGCTCTCCCACTTTTCTCCTGCAGTTATTCCACCATTTAGTCTGTTAATAATTTGACAGATATGTTATTTGTTTATTTGCACATAATATACAAGAAAAGACTTCTCACAGATTATAGAAGGGCCTGTCCTCAGTGTTCTTAGATAGGGTCTAGTTAACTCCTTCATGTGATGTAATCTAATTTGAAGGACAGGAGCGAGTCATTATGTAGATTGTCATTGTTCATGTCCTATACTGCTGCATTATACATGAGATGTTTTAATTCAGGGACTCAACTGTTAATAATGGAACTGAAGCACTGAAATTATACCCCTTTAATATGACAGTATTTGAAGCTACAAATGTCTCAAATTTGACATAAATAACTGAACATATATATATATAAATGTGTGTGTATATTTGGATGTATATTTTATGTGTATTTGTCCTTTTATTCTAATGTACAACACTTTGGCAATATGTACCCAAGTATTTCATGCCAATAAAGCAAACTGAATTGACTTGAATTGAAGTGTGTGTATAAATAATACATTTAAAGTGGACCAAAAACATCCAACATGTTTTTGTTTTTTTGACAACTTTGATGGATGTTTTTGATCCACTTCAAATGTTGACTATTTTAAAGAAACTAGAATATAAAAGATGTTTTCAGTTATTTACCCCCTTTTTTGTTGAGTACATAACTCCACATGTGTTCATTCATAGTTTTGATGCCTTCAGTGAGAATCTACAAATGTAAATGGTCATGGAAATAAAGAAAACACATTGAATGAGAATTTGTGTCCAAACTTTTGGCCTGCACTGCACAAATAACCTGACAGAATTCCTCTGTGATGCATGTTGGAGATTGTTTGTAGACAACATCCACAAACAGTACCAAAAGTGCCCATATAATTGAGGAAACCTGTATATTGTGACACACAGTGTGAACGTTTGCACATAGTCACACAATGGAGTGTGTGATCTGTGCATGATCACTGGTCTAGGTTCACAAGGGCCACACACCGGCCGTGATGGCTAAAAGACATTCTATACTTAACATCCAAGAATATTTGTCCCTGGCAGACATGAGTCCTTCCAGAATAGCAACAGATTATCGAGCCATGCCATCCAGGCTATAAATAATTAGAAAGAATAGAATTAGTGGCACCGATCAGTAACAGTCCTGCTCAGTCATTACTCAGCATGCCTGGAGAGTTCAACTGATGGAAGGTCAGCCCAACCAACATCTGTTTTCACAGATGCATAAAAACAGAATATTCCTAAGTGAATGTTTCTGGCTTCTAAATACTGCAAACCGTTTCTAAGTTAAGTAGGACAAGGAGAACGGTATCTTAATTAACATGTAAGCAGCGCCCGCACAGGTTGTCTGGCATTTCTAACTGTCTCTGTGTCTCTGTAAAAGAGTGTTCAAAAGCAGAATGCTAAAAAGGAAGTTCCCCAGTGGTGTTTGAGAGAAGCAACGCTGGCAGGACCGCCCCTTTGTGGAAGAACTCTTACATAATGCCAGTTTGAACAAAGGCGGAAACTTGCTGACCCTCTGAACGCTGAAGGAGGGTGACAGTCAAATTTAACCCTTTAAACCTCAGCTGTAACTTCAATTCAAGTGACTGTTAGCCTTTTGTTACATGAATTTCAACACTGCTATTAATTCCATATGCTTGCACCTGGATATTTAACTGACAGTTTGTCTTGTCTAGACTTGCCCTAGATTTAAACCAATCGTAGTATAGCTCCAAAAGGGCCAGCCAATGGCAGGTAGCAGATCTGGTGGGCTCGGTGAAGGAGTGGCTCTGAAACCTGAGTCCACTTATGATGCAACTGGGATTGTCACGAATGGACTAGTGAAGTCATGACTGGTAATTTTGGGTAACACTTCATCCATTACTGGATTTAATATCACGTCAACAATCTAACACAGATTCCTTTAAAACCTGAATCTTAACATTTTTAATAAATAAATAAATAACTGAAACAAGCGACCTGGAGTAACATTCAGTTAGTTTGTTTTGCTTTGTAAATCATTCCCCGAAAGCTGAGATGACTGAAGAAGGTACGACTGCAGGAGCATTGTTTACTAAAGTTAAAACTTTTACAAATAATATCAGTAATTGGGTAAATCTGAAATAATAATATTCAAATTAATTTATAATAATACCAAAATAGCATTGCAAGTTATGGTTTCAGACCAAGTGCTGACATTATATCCTTCCTTGAATATTTACTGTACCATGAAACGCAAGATGCAGAGCTATAGTCAAGGTGTTAACTGAAGCCTGTCTTAATTTAGCTGCATTTGGCTTTTACTTCCACACTGTCCCCAGCGGCATCCTTAACTCATCTTTCTCAGGACTCCGTCTCACCTCCGTGCTGCGATTTCTATTCGCTCTTTTGCATATAAATGGCCTCCAGCCACTCAGCATTCTCTTCAATCCCACTGCTTTAATTCAGCACCAGGCAACCAAACGAACCGACTAGTGAGAGTACTGAGTTTACAGCGCTTTTTCAAAGTGTGAGCATGCAAGGACTTACTAGACATTCCGAGCTGACTGACTCGTATGCGTTGAGATACACGTGGGTGAAAAGCTAGCTTATGGGGTATTGCCTTAAAATGAATCAAAATATGTGAATGTTTGACGGAATTGCCCTTGTTATCTGGTAACAGGCGGACTTAGAGCGAGGTAGCGTAAGAGAGGTGAATTACAGTACTGATTTATAGTTTAATGGCATTTTATATTACTTAATGACAGTACAGCATATGTCCCCGCTGCAGAAGAAGGCTGAGTCAGGAATGATCTGACTTGTTCCTTAGCATAACGCGCGGTCTCCTGAGGCCCTTGTCTACGTAGATAACTCATTTCTAAATTCTGTCTCGTCTCTCTTCCCATGAGCACTACAGTGCACTAGTTTCTCAACAAATTGATTCTCCCTTCCTCTAAAAAACTGCATCACCTACTTTGACTGACCTTTTACCGCTGTGAACTGCCCCGAAGACCTTTGAACTGGATGTGTAGGGACCTTTTTAGGGATGCAACAACACTACTAGATGGTTTTTCTTGGTCTAATTTTGTTAGAAAACTCATTTGGTCACCAGGGCTAAAAACAAAAATACAATAATGTGAACATTCAAGCTTTTATACCCCAGCGAAGTCACTCTATGCTGATAGAGTGCACTACGCACTATGCTCAAGAAATATGCAGTAGTTTTATAATGTTTAATATTTTCATTAACTACGTTAAAACACAATTGTGCTGCTTTTTGCAATTGAATGCATGCTTGCTCGATGAGTGCTAATTTATCTCTTTGATGAAATCTCACCGGTCAAGAACGTCTGTATGGTAGTGGTGGCTTATATTATGTAGAAATGTTCAAATATATTGGTTCTTTCATATGAATTTAGTAAGATAAATTATTAAACTTAAATGAATCTTGAGCTTAAATAATGCAGTTTAATTACCTTCTCGGATCATGGCGCAGATGAAGTGAAGTTAGTGTCTAGTGCCCTCTTGTGGCCAGTGCAGCAGTTTGTAATCACAAGACGCATGAGAATCCGTGTGGTGCGATGTTTCAAGTAGCACTGAGATATAAGAACCGAATGAAGTTGGCAAATATGGTGACGTGTTGGTGTTGGCATTTTCTTTTAATGAGTTTTTAATAGTTGTGTAGAGTAGACACAATCTTTACTTCAATTAGTGCAAGTTCAAATTTGCATTGTTTTGCTTTAAAAAATGCGAATATCCCTTATGGTTTTTATTAATCCATTATATTGCTTGAAGATTGCTCTCTTTGATCATATTGCTGTTGCAAACCTTTTATAAAAGCAGTTATCCATGCGAGGCTGGTGTTAAATTGGATTCACTATGGCTAAGTGTGGAAGTTTCACCTCAACCAACACTACAAACAACACACTGCAGATCACAAGCAAGACTTGACAATCATGCTTTATTCTGGTTGATTTCTTTAAAAAAAGAATCAAATAAACAGCTCTCCTCTTTGAACAGAGATCACTGAAGCAATACGCCTTCTTCAATCAAAACCAAGTACTTTCTTCATGTCTTGCTGTATTTCCATAAGTAGTGAAACTAAACTCTATCTTTACATCTCTGTCTCTTCATTTAAATATTTATTGGTTTCAGTTCAAACAAAACTTCATTGATTGTCAACACAAAATCTAGCTTAGCACCAGTACAATAAAACTGTACTTTAGCTTGTTAAAATACTGTTCGCAGTGTGGGAAAACAAAACAACCTCAGGATAAAGGGATCATTATTTGTACATAGTCAAATAAAGCACCAACCATACAAAGCAATTTTCATATATCATTTGTCTGATACACACAAAAAAGGTCAAATATATTAATGACTATTAAATTAAGCACAAACAACAGTGTAAATAAAACACCACGCGCCACAAAGCACGCTGGAATCTGGGACACCAGGAAAAACTCGGAGACGACCCCTTCCGTGAGCACTGGAAAGCATCTAGAAAAACGGCTCTAGAAAATCCTTAAGAAAAGAAAAGAAAAAAAAATGCACTCCACAGGCTCTTTTTTTTTGTTGACCACTTAACTGGCTGATATCTTAAAATAATTCAACCAGTGGATAAAACCAACAGCTCATCAACCAAAGCAAAAACAAAGCCATGTCAGATGTCACAGGACCCCGTCCTGTGCCTGCTACAATACAAATGAAATAAAGGGAAGGTGTAATGTTTCTGGCAGAGCTGCAGCGGTGCTGAGGTAAGGAGGGCCGGGGGTGAGAACATATGCTGTAGGTTAGGGGGCTTCTGGGAGCCGAGAGAGGCTCGAAGGTTTACACAGGAACCATCTGGCCCAAAGGCATTCCTGCCGCTGTTAGCTTGACGTAAGCCTCTTAGCTACACACATTTAGTTTACCAAGATAAAAAAAGACTTGGATTACCACTCCTTCTATAGGGCCGTCAATAACGAACAAACATAAAACATGTTAACGATAAGTTACAACCAGATGCATTCACCCTGATGTCAAGATATACATATATATTTACTTATACATATAGGTTTGTTTATTTAAAAAAAAATATATTGAAGAGTGGAAAAACAAAACCCTACAGAAGGAACCTGAAAGTTGCTTCCTGGTGGAGTCTGTCTCCCGCCTTGGATGAGAGCATGGCAAAGTCGTTCCCCTTTCATTACTCAAGGGGTGGGGTCTGTGAGGAAATAGGACCTTTCTGGCTGATTCTGAACATACAAAGTGCTGGTACTGGTAACAGGCCATCGGACCCGCGCATGACTGCGGACGGCTGCTGACGATCCCAGGAGATACAGGGCAGGAGTCGCTATCGACTGCAGGGTCTGGCGTTGGGCCCTGACTTGTCGTCCTCGTCTTCTGGGAGGAGCTGTATGGAGGAGCCTAACAGTCCCTGTAGCTCTGGTACGCATCGTACCAGCTCTACCGTCTCCTCCCCTTCTTCGTCGTCGGGCTGGAGCTCGTCCGGAGCGATGCACGTTTGACTGACGGAGACCTGCTTCCACAGCTCTGCCTGAGCGATGCTCACCACCTCCAACTGAGGGTACCGAGCCCGGAAAATACGCGCTGACATCTTTAGGCGCTTCAGCACATCTGCCAGCAAGAACCAGTTACAAAACCTGTGGAGAGGAAACAAAGGGTGGTGTTTAGTTAAGTGTCACGGTGACCGTGTATTAAAGCATGTCTGCTGTCACTCACCCCTGCGTTAGTGAAACTTGGACATGGTAGCAGGGTAGGAGGGGTTCGGAGGAGAACTCAAACAGAAGGCAGTCTGTATCGGTGTCTTTCTCCTTCACCTGCTCGTTTAAGCTGTCCACACTGTCTTCCTCGGGCTGAGACAATAGGAAGTCCCAGCAGGGTTCCTGTTCTGCCTCTGTGTAAGTTTAAAACAAATAAAGACAAAAGCAAATATCAAACAGTGTTTACAGTGCTTCTGCTACCCTCTAGTGGGCAGCTTTGTCAACTTAATAGTCAGATCACTTTCAGCTCAAATTAGGGGACGCTTGGACGATCAATTGGTCTTGTTATACCATCATTTAGAGATTTGAAAGAAAGATCATTTTTAAAAAATAAAATACAGCAGGGTCCAAAAGTTTCATAACATATTGAATATCTTGGATTTAGTATCTTATCTAAACATGGGAATAAAAACGATTTATGATATTTTTTTCTTAAATAAACCTGACAGTAAGTTAACAGTATGTTTTCTGAATATTAAATATAGAATATTTTGACTAATCAAAAAAGCCTATTTTGAACAGAAAAAGGGCGGATTTTCATGCTTTCACTGAAGAAAGATCTCATAATGTAACATTTCTCAAACCATGCTGGGGAACATGATCATCAGATTGTGCACTGGTTTTGGAGTCAATGGCATATCAAGTACACACAAATTTAAATGTACACATTTTTTACTTTTTACACTAATAGATATGTGTAATGAAAATAACATTAATATAACATGCTTAAAAATAATTTGAAATACAAGCATTTTCATACATTGCTCTTCAAAATTTGAGGTCAGTGAGGCCATTTTAAGTCTCATGCTAAAATGGTATTTATTTGATCAAAAATACAGTAACAATAGTGTGACATGAATACAATTTAAAAATACAGCTTTATTAAATTAAGAAAGCTGATTATTTTGTGGAAACTGATCATTTTTTCAAAATTATTTGATATTGCATTATTTCATTCATGTTCAAAAGACCACCATTTACTGTATTGTAAAAGTCACTTTTGATCACCTTAATGCATTGCTGCAAAAAAAAAAAAGAAAAAAGAAAATCTTTCCTGAACCCAAACCTTTGAACAACAGTTTAAGCAACTTGAGTTTCTTACCAAATACAGAGCTACTGTAGAAATCCCACTGTAGTTGAGGATCTTGGTCTATTCGTCCTTCTAAATCAGTGAAGTACTCTATGGATAAACACAAAGAGCGTAGTGTAGTGCATCAGTTTGATTTTGGTGACATAAACATTATGAACAATTTGGCAAACATATAAACAATGTAATCGTTTTACCTTTGAGAAAAGTTTTCATCCCAGGACTCTGGGCTAGTTTAACTGCGGTCTGACCAGAGTAGGTGGCCAGTGTGGGATCTGCCCCGTGATTTAATAGCATCCAGACCGCAGGCAGATTATCAGCTGCTACTGCATCATGAATTGGGCTGCAAAGTTAGTAACACAAGTTATGTGGACTGTAATGAAAAAGGCAAACACTCTTACACGAAATGGTAGGAGGAAGAATCGTTTTTTATAGTAATTGGACAAAGTTTGTTGGACACCATGTAGCTGTGGGTGGACATACATAATCTTACTTTGTACAGATTCTGATACTAAAATTACATCTTCCAAATCTAATGTGGCCTATTAGCTACCTACCACAAAACTGTGTCATTATGTCATTATACAATTAAAAAAGCAGTAGCCCAAAGCTGTCTATGGGGATGAACAGAACTTGGTGCCTTTAAGTTGAAATTAATATTTCAGATAAGCAACGAAGCATTGATTCTGTCTGTATCATATCCTCAATGTAACCTGCTGCTCACCGTGTCCCATCCTGTGCACTACAGTTAACATCTGCACCATGCTTCAGCAGCACCTGTACGATGTGCGTCCAGCCTCGTGCACAGGCCTCATGCAGGGCTGTGTAACCTGCATTATCGCGACGGTTCACCTCTCGCACATCCTTTTCCAAGCAATATAAAACCACATCCTGAAAATAAACATTTATATATGTATAATGAACAACATTCAGTTACACCAACATAACCAGGTGTTAATGCAACACAAAAAAATATAATTAAATTAAAATGTCAGGGAAAAAAATAAAAGAATGTACTGGTCAAGTCACCAAATTAAAATAATAATTATAATTAACAAGAATTACACTTTAAATTTATTAATTATAAAATAAAATGCTTTTTTATATTTAATCATATTGGATTAACTTAATTAAACTTCAATGTACAATGACTATTGTTATTAATACATTTTAATAACTAACATTAGAATGTCAGCTAACATCCAAAATGGGTATGAATGCTTTACCTGGTAACCTAGTCTAGCAGCTCTCTGTAACAGCGTCTCTCCTGCATTCTTATTGACAATCAGTCGACGGACTTCTGGAGGCACTGGACGGCTTGGAGTAGTTTCAGGGATTCCGGATTTTCCAGCTGTTCCTTTTTTACCAGACTGTGGTGAGTTTGACTGCTTGGGAGAAGTGTAAGGAGGAGTTGGGGTTTTCTTGGCGGCTGGACAATCCTCATCCAAAATGAGGGGCCCTGTGCGTTTACCCAAGCTGCCTTTCTTAGTCTTGAGCTGAAACATAAAGACATAAAGACAAAGAGAGTCATGCATGAAGGATGTGACATTCAGGGGAGGGCAACTGTTACATGGTCCCGCCTAATAAAAACAGCTGTTGCAAGAAATCCCTTAACGGTGACTCAAAATGCCACTAGGGGGCATCAGAAGATTAACTGAAAAGACATATACCATCGCAAGGGAATAATCCCTTGAAATCTCAATTTGCAGTTCAAGTGCTCTAGTTTAGAAATGCTTGAAAGTTTGAAAAGATGCTTCAGCAAACCTTTTTCTGATCGTCAGTGTCACACAAGTGTTTACTTTTGAACTTCCTCTTCCCTGAAGGTTTGTCAGTAGGCTGTGTGGCGGGTGGACTCTCTTGAGGTCGGGCCAAGCCTGAACGTGTGAACAGTGTCCGCCTAGGGCTGATGTCTGGACTGGGCACTTCGCTGGTCAGTGTGGCACTGAGACAAGGGTACACACCCATCTTCTCATCTGCAATGGTATAGACTAACATTTCAACACCAACCTTCGTGTTACATCATTCCTAACACAGCACAGATAGAAATAATACAACTCCACTGAATAAATTGCTTTCAATCAAAAAGTAACTGCTAAATAACAGTTGCGTACCTAAGCCTTATTCAGACAAAACCATTTTTCTTCCCTGAGGAGGTCAAGTAAATTTTGGACCTCCAAACCTTTGATAAAACCCCATTCAGACACTGGACATTCCTACTTTTAGTTAAAAAAAAAAACGGCTACACTGATTCCATTTTCAGTATCCTCTATTAATAGTGGCGACTAAAATGATTTTTTTTAAGTTTAAATTGTACTAGATATTGCTCCCCTACGGGAAATTCATTCACCATTTATTTAATTATGCTACCCTCCACTGTAGCACAGAGACTAAATATCAAGACCAGGAAAGGCAAAGACAAAATGACGTTCTCAGCAAAATGTTCATCAAGCCTCAGACATCTTTACTCACTAGTGGCCTCACCATCTTCCACGCCCAGCTTCTCCTCCTCTCCATCTGCCACCTTATCTTTCTCTGTGATGTATTCTCCGTTCTGATATTTACGATTCTTGCAGCGTTTCCTTTTCTTTATTGAAGAGGTGTCTCCACCCTCAGTGGGCCTGTCCTTGTCCGCATCCACCTCCTCAGGCAGAGGATTGATTCGAGGCCTGCCGCGCGGCCGGCGGACTGGTACAGGGGGTGGTGGGGTAGGGGGTGGGGTAGAGGGGGGATCGAGAGGGGGAGGAGTAGGTGGAGTAGCGAAGCTCCAGTCTCGGAGCAACGCTTCATCAGTCCGTCTGCGCCCTCGTCTCAGCCGCGGAGAGGCCTCCTCCTGGGAGTCTGATTCCTTACTAGGCCAGCCCGGACTGCTGAGAGAGCTTGAGTCTCTGTCAACCTGAGGACTTCTGCATGGACTGTTGTCTGAATCAGTGACTGGTGACAGAATTCAGAATTTTTTCATGAGATGCGCTCTCATATTTGTAAAACTGTTCAATTGTCTTACATATGACACAAAAGAAAAACATCTCACCCAAAATGTCATACCGGCCATTGTTTATGTTCTGTATTTTGGTATATTGTGGTGAAATCTTATACACGGGTCTTTTCCATACAAGTCGGCAGTGACCACAGCTGTTAAGCTCCAAAAATTTACAAATAAACCCACTAAAGCTGTACGTTAGTGGTTTGCTAGCTATGTTTCCATCCACCTATTTTATGCGCATTTTAGATATTATTGCATAAAAAACTGCTGGATGGAAATGATGAAAAGATGCGCATAAATTCTAATGATGCACATAACAAAAACTTATGCATGCAACTGAGTAGGAAAAACTTTTATCTGATAAGAAAAACTATGCATAAACCATAATGGAAACATTTACCAAATAAATTCCAACTTTCGCATGAAAAAAAGTCATTTGACTTTGCACAATGGGACGGCATAACTTGACTAACTAGCGGATTGATCTCACTGAACAGCATCAAAAATGTGGTTTTGGTTGTTCTGAAATGCCTGAACAAGTCTGTCAAAGTATTTTTGTATTAATGTCTTAAACCACTGCGTTCCCAAACCAAACTAAAAGCAATGGCTGCATTTATTGTGTTTTGCCTGCTCAGTCTGAGGTGCAAGTAATACATCATATATGAAAATGATTACATTAAGTGGCTTCTCCTACTTTTCTTTTTGATGTATAGTGTCAATTTATCAGGAAGTGATTGCCTTGTTCTCTTTTACTCGTTGAATGGAAACGTTGTTTTATATGCAAGTATTTTATGCGATATTTCAATTTTGAGCATAAGTTAAATTAAAATCTTTGGATGGAAACACAGCTATTGAACTAACGAGCTGAACTTGAGAACCAGATCAGTACATGAACACGTCTAAGTTAGAATTCGAGAATCAAACTGACTCTTCTTTTTTCAACCAGGGTCACTCCGACCCATTTCGACTTGTAAGAAAAAGACCTGCATAAAAACATAATTTTCTTTAATACAGAAGATAGGTATGAAACGACATCCAAGAGATTAAAGGACTCACATGGACCTATTACTTTAGCTATGAGCTGGATCAGTACCTATTTTGTTTGAGTTGGAGTGGTCCACATTAGCTGGACAGTTTTTCCCTTTGCGAGTCTTTCCCCCTACTTTAGTGGCTGGGCTTGATCCATCTTTCAGCACAGTTTTTTCCACTCCAGGCAATGCATCTTTCTTCTGATGAAGAACAATATAATGTGTTGAACAAAAAGGACTTTTAATAATACACTCAGATTTTAAATTTAGATCAATGGCTATTTAGGCAAAGCAAAGATTTCACAGGAAAATCTAATTGTCAATAAGCCCATCACTAGCTCATAGTGGTAACTATCATCTCTCACCAAGCGCTTTCACTGGGCTTACAGTAGTCAACATTCGAAGTTTTGGATCAAAACCTTTCATCAAAGTTATCCTAAAATCAAAAACTATAGCTATTCTTGTCTAAGGACAATTTTGATGAAAAGTTTTGATCCGCTTCGAATGTTGACTACTGTAGACTAAGGCTGTAACGATTCGCAATATAAAAACCGAAATCGCGATCCTCAGATCCACGATCCTGTGTCGCGATGTGATAAGGGAGAATCGCGACACACCCCGTGAC
>JAUCNO010000152.1:13064166-13084958 GCA_032353835.1 Enteromius viviparus
ATGGATCGCTTTTTTTCTCCCACCCCCCACGGAAAAAAATTGCGATACGAACCGAATCGTGGGTCAAAAATCGTGAATCGAACCGAATCGTGGGTTTGGTGTATCGTTACAGCCCTACTGTAGACTCACGCAGCTCATTTGCACAGACGAACGCACGTCACTAGGCTACTCCCACAATAATCACATGTGAACTATTTTAATTTCCCTCTACAATTTCCCCCAAATATGTTCCATTGTGTAGCTGAATTGTGTAAGACAAAACAGTCTGGTTCAAACAAAATAGAAACACAAGACTTAAGCATCATATTTACATAAATTTTGCTACCATGACTACATACCTGATTACATGGATCAACCGCTTACAGGAATTACATTGGAAACCCATAACCAGAACTCCACAAGCACTTAAATAGAATATATTAAACTCTTGTAATTAACAAAAGACAAGCTTTTTAAAAGGTTTAAATTCCCCCAGCAATGTCTTGGTGACTCTTAAGAGCAAACTGACTGACAAATCAAAATGACTCACTGTAGAATGAGATTCTGTCAATACAGGTTAACTTACTGGATAGTCTGTTAAAGCAAAGGTGGCTAAAATGTGGGCCTGGTTTTGAGGATCATGAGAAAAAAGTAAGTGCATATTGAAATAAGTCTAATTCCCTACATTCTAACATAGAAACACACACACAAAAATTGTACTGTGTTCTATGGTGTGACAGCAAAAATGTAAAGAAAAAAAAAGTTATTTTTTATAACTATTTTCTGTCACACCATAACACATCGATATGTCAACTACACACACAAACACACACACACACACACACACATATATACATATATACACATATATATATATATAGTAGTGCTATATATATATTTATATATAGTAAATTATTGTGATTAATCACATTCAAAGTAAAAATCTTCATTTACATAATATATGTGTGTTTACTGTGCATATTTATTATGTACATATAAATACAAACACGTGCATGTATATACAAATAAATATCTTCACAATATATACCGTGAGTGTGTGTATTTATATATACATAAATACACACAGTAAACATGCATATATAATGTAAACAAAAACCTTTATGCAATTAAATCTCTTGACAACACTACTATATATGAATATATACACACACACGGTATATATATATATATATATATATATATATATAAATTAAATTTGGACAGCAGGCCCTGTCGCTGCTTTACAGTTATCTTGACATTAGGCTGCATAAAGGCTGAGTATGGCTCAAGCTTGAAGACGGCTCAAACAATCAGACCTCAATCACACTATAATATGTTACTGTGAATCTGTTTACCATTTGCACATTCTATCAAGCACCAAACAGAAAATAACCAAATTAAATAAATCTTTCAAGTATTCTATTGACTAAATTTTTCAAACATTATAACATAGTTTTAAACCTTTTTTCCAGCAAAAATTACTATATTGTCATATTTCATTGTTACATCAAAATCCCTCATGCTGTGATACCAGATTTTGGTCATACTCCCAACCTTAGACTTAATAAACAAAAATGTTTTAAATGTAATCAGTCATGGTTTGTACTATTAATGACAATTTATTACAAAGACCATAGTAAAATGAACCCCTAAATGTAAAACAAAGCTTACCTTTTTATGGGAGGTGCCCTGCTTGATTGATAGACTGTCTTTATCTTTTTGCTTTTTAGTTACAGTCATTTTTTGCACTTCAGAAGGTGTCTTCTCCTTGCCATGCTTTTTCAGGTTTTTCTGTTTGGTGGCGGATACTTTTCCTTTGGAAGGTATCTCCTCTTTGGCTCCATTCATTTTTGCCTCTCGGTCTGCCTCTGTGGTCTGGCTCTGAAGGAGAGATATGGCTATTCCTTCTACCTTCACATGAGAAGAAAGCTTCCTCTCTGATGCCTTCTCCTCTTTTGCTGTCTCATTCTCTACCTGTTGAGCCAATTTCCTTTCCTTCCATTCTCCTTTAACATTGGGAGCACTCCTTTTACTAGGGGTAGATTTTATTTTTTGTCTACCATCGGATGCTTGGTTTTCTGTCTGTTTTGCCTGTTTCTCCCGTCCCTTATCCTTGGGCATAGGAACAGTTGTGATCTCCGGTCTGCTTAGAGCTGCTACGGCATCCGTTTGTGGAGAGGTTCTGTCTGACTTGATGACCTGTCCTTCTATGGCCCTAAATGGGGGAGAACCAGCGGTAAGGGTCTGCTGCAACGTGGACTCCTGACACCTGTTCTGCACGCTAGCTACATCAGGCCACTTGGATCCCACAGTAGACAGATTACAGTAGTTCTCACCAGTAAGCACACTGGTCTCAAGAGTTTTCTGTTTCACTATTGACTCCAGGTTAGACAGGGGGGATTTGGCCTTCTCCCACTTTTCATCCTCTACTTTAGTTGGGCTTAAGTGAGAGTTATGGAACAGAGCTCTCTCACAACTGAGGGTGCTCTTTGTCTTTGGGGCTTGAGTCAGACTTGGTCTCTTCTGCAGGGATGTTCCTTGGGAAAGAACACAGGGTGGTTGCCACAAAGATTTAACTGGAGCTGTAAACAAAGTGCCTCCCTTTCCACCAACAGATTTCTGGTGGGGCTGTGAATTTGCTGTAGCGCATAATTGGGTGGATAAAAAACCTTGTTGAGTACCTGTCGAGAGCTTTCCACCTTTATTATGCTGGGCACCTTTAACAGCAAATGGTGCCTTCCTGTCTCTACAGACCGGCTGCTCTCCTTGGTCAATAATGGAGATGGTTTCCTGTTTGGCAAATGTCTGAAGATCTTCAACAAATGCAGCACTTTTTCCATCTTTGCTACGTAAAGTAGATGCTAGAATGGGACTTGCCACTCCTACATACGTACCAGGGAGATTATTCAAGGAACCAGGAGATGAGCTTTTGGCCCAGGATGCGTTGGGTTCTAAAGCATGGTGATTGGTTAGTTTTGAAGATGATTTCTGAGTTGCACCATTTCTTTGGGTGTCATATGTACTGGATGTTCCAAAGGAAGCAGAATGAACCTTTTTTGAACCAGCAACATTTTTCTGATGAGACTGATGTTCTGTGGCCCCTAATGGGCTGTTCTGAGCATCTTTAATGTTTTTCTGTCGCTTGGACTTTGCAGACAGATCAAGGGGCACGTCCCTTGACTCAACAGGGCAGGAAACATTGTGCTCCTCCGGAGTGGACAGAGTTTTTGGTTTCAGATACGCCAACGAGGTTTTTTCAGTACCTCGGTACGTCGAACCTTTTTCTACAAGACTAAGCAGCCGACTTTGAGTGGTGATATTCGCCAGAGCCGGGCTGCAGCAGATGGCAGCAGTGGGAGAGATAGTGTAATGGGTTGGTGGAGCTGAGCCCTGCGTGGCTTGCTGTACTGGAAGGGCTAGAGCTGTGGCTGCCACAGAAGACATTGTGGCTTTATGCTCAGCTCCACCTTGAAAGCCCTTGGACAAAGAGTCACACCTGACTTTGGATCCTGAAGACTGAGGCTTCTTCTCAGCACCAGGTCCTCTCCCCACGGAAAAGTGATAAGGGTATGTTTTCAGCATAGGCGTAGCACTCGAACAAGAGCTTTGTGCTGTACAGTCCTTTTGAAACTGGCTAGCAGTGGCTTCTCTCAGTGCTGCAATCTGACCTAACCCTGGTGGCAATGTAATCTTACAGAGAGGAGAAGAAAAATTGGAAGGGGGAAGGAAAGCAACAGGCTGGCCAGGTTTAAACAGTGTAGAGCACTGGAACCCCAAAGGAACGCTTATCACAGGCTGGGTTGGTGCTGGTGTGTTAGTCTTCTTGTTTAGGTTTATACTAGAGTGAACAGAGTTCAAAGGATCCTCTGCAGTGACCTTTTTACCACAAGGCCACTGGTGAGTGGAGTAGATGCCAGCACCGTCAATCTTGCTTTTGGAAACTTCAGTCCGATCAGGCAACGATGTGCTCATGGGATCAGTGCCGAACACATTGCTGTGAGGTTGGGAGGGGGGAACTGGGGGACAATGATTTGAATTGCTGGCTTCTGAGCAGACGTCGGGCGTTTTGCAGTCTGTGGTTGCCCTCAGCTTGTTCTGCTGACTCTGAGGTATGTCACCTCTAAGTTCAAGAGGCAGTGTCTGCTGTGGATTCCCCACCATGCTCTCAGATATCTGGGTAGGGGCACTGCTCTCTCTGCTCACCGTCCCTCCATCCCCTACATTCATTGGTGAGGGATCCACCTGATCAGAAAAACAGGGAGTTAAGTGTGACTTTGGGCAAAAGCTAAAAAGATCAAGAAAGAGTTAGAGGGGGGACTAGAACAATGAATGTTACCTGCATAGGCGTTTTCTCAACACATTACTCAGTGTGTGTGGACTTTATATGGGATTCTCCTCTGGGCAGTGTACAGATCTGTAGTAGAAATAGATAATGGTCAACTTAAAAATTGCACTAATTGAGCATACAGAATTATAAAAAAAAAAAACTCAAACCGTAAAAGATTGGAACATTATAATTTTGAATATTCAAAGCTTTAAATCTTTCATTTAACAGAACAGTGTATACCATGATGTATAAGCCATAAGTTGTTGTTTAGTTCAGCCAAGGTCAACTCAATACCTCATCAACTAAATCAAATATAGATTGCTGTCTACCTTACACGCTGCAAAGAGGCATCTACCTGGCATTTTTACAACTGATAATCCTTATTAGTAGTGCAGAACTACTTGTATCACGCACAAGAGCTTTCAAAATTATTTTGAGTGATATGAAATATCTCTAGTCACCAAGTTAGGATTTTCAAAAATCCTTCCCATTTGTCAGAAAAACTCAAAATGACAAAAATTAACAATTTAATATAACAAATAACAAAAGATAGCATTGAGCTTTAATTAAGATCGATAAGAACATTTTCATGTTGTATGTCTCTTTCCTTGTAATCTGACAAAATTGACACTCTAACCATGAGGCCACAACATCACTTCTCTTGCTAAAGTCAGTGATATGAGACAGGCTGGAAACTTCCTGTGAGTAACAGAGGTTTCCTTAGTCAAGATGTCACAATTTCCTTCAGACCACAGCTCAAGTAGGAATAGATATTATACTTACAGTGTTCAGATTTAAATAACAGATTTTAAATGAATGCATTGATCTCATGATCTTTATTTCAGCGATTTACATTTTTAATTATATGTCTGCAAAAGCATGCTGTCATCTGCTGAAGGAGAGACTAAAATATCAAAATACTTAGTTTAACCTGTGACTCTCTCTGACCTCAGCTTCCCCAGCTGAAGGGACAGTTTTCACTGCAACATCCTCTGAACCCAAACTGCATGTCACTATGGGATTGTCAAAGTTTGCATACTCTAATGTACCCTTATTAAAGAAGCAGAGCACCCAGTAATGATCATATCCCTAAACCTCACACAGCGCAAAGGAGGGGAATGGTCGAGTGCATGAGAGGCCACAAATGCCAAGGGTTGAGAATAGAGGATGCAAGGTCATGCAAAAGTTGATGCTGTTTTTTACTGCCTCATTACCTCAGTGGGACAAACTGCAGTAGATCAAGACAACATCAACAGAAGAGGAAAAAACAGAGCAACCATTAATGTGATGCTGGGTCTAACATAGGTTGCTTTACTCTTTTCTGACATTAGATAAAGGCAAATCATCTCATGTCCACAGTCACAGAGTGTGCATTACTAAAATGTTTGCTTATAATGAGGTGGTCAAGCTGTGATTTAATCTAATTCCAGTAGCGCTGTGTGCCGGGCCTTGCTAAACTCTTACCAGAGACCAACAGATCAATTCAATATACAGGGTTTCCACACTTTTTGACAAATTAATTTCCATGACCTTTACAGTCATGCTGAAAAAGGATTTAAATAAAGATTGTGGTGGTAGATTTCCATTTCTATGTCAGATAATAGCTTTTCAAATTAATAGATTGAAATGATCATAATTATTTTTGTACAATGACTGTGATTCTGGTTTTACTATAGGCAATGTGACATTCAATTTTAAACTTACTGTCCATGTGACTTTCACTGATTTTAATGACTTTCCCATATAGCCGGAAACATCAATTACAATTCCTTGGCATTTTCTGAATTTTCATGTCGGTGGAAACCCTAAATACAAAATCAAACCGAATCATCTGAATTCAAATTGAAGTTGCACATTGGTGCATTCGAGACGAAATCACACCCATGTCTCTCGAGGTTATGTTCTTAATTCTAAAAGAATGGCATGATTAAGAAGAGCAGATATTACGTTAGAAAACAAAACTGCATGCATTACCATCACAATTAACCCAATCTAATCACCGTAGTCTCAAACGCAAACAACATAAACATCGTCAACTCTTGCATCGCATCAGAATGCAGGTGAGCGCAGCACCTTCACGTCGTCGATACAGGTGACAGCTGTCTAAAATACGAACTGCTAATCTTTCTGACTTCAAATGAGATTCAACTGATGTCGATGCACTTAAAATACCCGTCTAACATAACCGAGCCGTATAGGCCTTTAGCGAAAGTCTGATAATTGGAAAGTTTATGATGTGTTATACCCGTGATTATAGCTGCTGCTAAAGATAGAACCGATCATTTTAGTGCAGACATTTTTCATCTTCAGGCATCTCAATTATTGAAAACGCAGGATCAGTGGGAGTGGGAGCCCGTGTTTTTCTTCAGCCCTCGTTCTTTTGAATGGGGTTAGCAGCGCAATGATAAACAGAGACGAGGAAATAAGCATCGTCTCTCTCCTCTGTAGACTGGAACTCAGCACACTCGCGGTCTCCAGGTCAGTCTGCCGGAGCTCCGCAGCCCGGAGCTCATAAATACACAAAGGAGGAGGATGCAGAAAAGCAGTCGATGACCAGTCGATGTCACGTATCCACAGCAAGCTTAATATCAGGACAGAGCATCCTAAAAACAGAGCAAAATGTTTGTTTCTTCGACCAACCCACTCGCTCGTTCTAGCTGGAGCTAAAAAACCGTATCACACAATACAAGAGACTCTCAGGTGACACGAAACGCCTGCTGAAATGGGAGTCAGTGATAAATATCGCCGATGTTCACCCACAAAAACAACAAAATGTAGGTCCCGCGATCGGGGATTAGCCGAAACAGACGTTTTCCTTCGCAGAAACAACCGAAAGCCTACACGGTCCGTGTGGCCACAATGTAGTCAAACTAACCGACGCGTTAACCGAATCCTGTCAAACTATAAAGTGACCGTTGGTTTTTCGCGAAGCGCGAGCCGAGCTATGACGTCTGAATTAGAACTCGAGACAAAATACACGGCCGGAGAAATGTCACGCGCACATTTAGGTTGGATGATATCTCGCTCGCAAAGAAACACGTACTTTGGCTGTCTCTCTCTCCACGCTGCCCTCGAGGAGTGTTTGGAAACTAATAGGGTCGCCGAGTTTCCCGTACGCTCCTTATTATTATCGTCACTTGTGCTGCGTGACACGCGGGGAGAGCGTTATTTTGTACGGAGCAAGGTGTACGAAACTGAAGGAGCGATTTTCAGATCCCTGCGCAGCGAAGTCTCCCCTCTAACAACTCGGTCTGCATTACTCTGCCACCGTACGACACGAAATGTTTCCATAGCGGAGCAGCTCCAACAATCCAAGTGTTATGACATGCCACAGCCCCAGAACCGACTCCTTCGTCTATGCAACCCCGAATAATTCCAAAAGGCAATTAGCGAGGCAAATAACGATGTCAGATTGTACAAACGTGCACCAACCCGTTTGACCGACATTTGGAAGATGTTCGCGCATCAAGATAACGGCTTTAATCCGGTCTTCCGTTCTTGTCGCTGGCAGTTCACTAATCTCGACGATTTTCGGTTCTGAAAGTCCGGGGGGGTTCGTACCGTATCTCTCTGTCTCTGGTCTGGTGGGAGAGAGAGAGGGGCAGATGGAGCCGAGCTCGTGTGGGAGTTGTAGTGCTCCGACATCCACGCCCTGACCGCGTTCGCCCTGAGAAGGGAGGAGCGAGGACTGCAGGTCCCAGCATGCACCGCGAGAATCCAGCCGCTCAAGGGGAAAGGGGATCGCAACGGTGCGCTAAACTGCAAACCCTACCCGAGTAACAAAGTGAAAATACACCCTCTATCTCAATTAAACCGTCGCTTTCGGAGCCAGCACGCGAGGGTCGCCGAGTAGCACGTGCGTGTTTGTATTATCTCGCTTTCAAATTTGCACACGTGGGCCGGCACAAAAAGAGTTGAGACAAACATCGCAGCGGAATTACTAAAAACCCAGCTCGGTCTCGAACTGTTTCGATAGAGCCACGAGACTGACGTCCACTACAGGACGGCAAGGGATAGATCGTCAGTAGTGGATGCACATGAAGGTCCTAACACTGATGGGTCAAAATGTTTATATTTCCAGCCTAAATTAAACAGATTCTCGATATGAAAAGCCCTGACCTCTTTGTTAAAACATGATGCAAAACAAAAGAAGATCTTTTCACACACGAATTATTGTTTAAATCTAAACAATGTCATATAGCCAAATCTGTTTTAGCTGAATGGGAAACATGCTTAAAAGATTTTGTGATCCTCAGGTGGATATACCTTTTTTTAACTTCTCAAAAATCCCACCACTGACCTTCAACTTTTTTTTTTTTTCTTTTTTATGTTTAAGGTGACAGCTAGCATCAGCTGTTGCAGAACATCTCTGGAGCTTCAACAGTGTTAGATTGTTACTAGGTTACTTCTCAGATGATGCTGAGCAAATCTTATTTATTATTTTCCTGAAACATCTGTGAATCCATTATCCATCCAGTATCTTAGCAGTTTCCCTCGTTTGAAGGCTACGTCTCTTATTATAAGAACAAAGAGTGAAAAGTTTTGTTTGATTACTTCCCAGAAAAAAGACCGGAGATAATACTAGAACCTTTCTGACAGAAATTAGTTCATTGGATTTGGTTGAGCTCATTAAAATGGCCTGGCTTTCGCTACATTTTTGACATTCAAATAGGATGAATTCAAGATTTATTTATAATTATCATGCTAATAAATCATGCTCCAAGAACAAGAACACTGATTTGAAAGGTTTTCCCTTTTAACCAAAAGCACAGGCTCTGTATGGGTATAATGATAACTAAATAATACAAACAGCATTCCCCTGTGGATCTATAAAGTCTGCTCGTGTCGTTTTTCAAAATTAGGTCAGTTTAAGAGAATTTTTTGCCTGTCATGGTTATCTCAAAATAATCAGTCACTTTTTCAGCAGCCATGCACAAACAATCCGGGGGTTATCTTCCTTGTATCAAGACAAGACAATGGGCATGATGATAGCTAAATCAGGTCCATCAGCTGCCCAGTATCCATTCGCTGGTTTCTTTGATCTTGGATTTAACAAGCAACCCTTAGTTTTCAGCCTCAGACACGGTGCATTGTAAGAGACACGGTGTGATTCAACCTGTCAGCCAAACACTCTTTATTAGTCTTTTTTCTGCTTTATTTAACACTGTCATATTGCTTATTCACAAAATGCAAAAAAAAACACACCAACATCATGCAAACCTGCAAAACCACAAATAGGACTATATTCAACAATTTGATCTTATATTCCACCAAACAAAACGATAACACATTTCCAATGTATTGAAGCTTCTTTCAGAGCACCACAGTCAGATGATGAAACTGACTTACAATATTCATCACTCGTAGTCCAACTTTTTTTCGTCTCTCTCAGTTTAAGCCTGGTCTTGTCTGTATATCACAACGAGCATAATGTTTAGAAACCAATGCATTGCGATGAATATCTCAAGACAAAATCATAGTCCCTGTCCCTGTCTCAGTCATTTTTCTTTAGATGTAGTCTTACTGAGCAGCACAAGATTACACATTGACTCGCAAAGTTACCTCAAGCTGCCATTTGAATGCATTTGGCACCGGAGATTCGCCAGACCATGACATTATGATTGAATGACTGCGTATGTAATACAGCCTATAATCCGGTGAAGTTCTGTTCAATTAGAGGACGCTCAAACGTTGGACGATTAGCATAAGAATAAACAGACCTTTATTCCGAAAACGCAGAGAATGACACTACATTATCAGCAGACAATAATGTAATATCACACAAATTTCCCGTATTGCTCCTCCTGAAACATCTACTCAAACAGATGTGGATTTTGAGCCGATGACCTATTTTTGTCATAACTGCTCCGATGCAAACTGACCCCATAGACTGCGCTGAGAGCATCACGTCTTCTTAAGGCTCTAACCCTGATGTTGTCGTAAAAATGCAGGGTATTAATTGTGACTGCAACATATGAGTAAGGCAATTATATCAGACAGGCGCAGTCACTGCAACGACGACTAATTGCATTATTAAAAGCTAAAATATTGTAAACAAGACGAACGTGCCACACATGCTCCTCTCTCTACACGTGAATGCTCCATATCTAACTTATCTATCTATCTTAAATACATAGACTCATGGGCTCAACATTAATGCTTCATTAACACCAGACAAGTAACACGATTAAACCCCCTATTACCAAAAACCAGAACTCAAGTAGTAGCCTACTCTGATTTGATCACATGTAGTGTCAAGTAGTTGATATATTAGATAATACATGTAGCCTACTGCCAGTGTTGCGCGGCTGAGGCGAGACTGACGCAGTCTCTTGAGGAGAAATCAAAACGTCAACACCAAGACATTCAGCATACTGAGGTAAACATTCTCAATTTTATGTTTTAATGTGTAATATACAATTAGGTAAGCACAAAGTTTTTACTATAACAATAGTTTAATAGTTCTATAAGCAGTTCAAAAGGCTAGAACAATATTATTTTGTCAAATTTAGGCGGATAAACAGCGCATCTCATGTCAACCAGTCGATTCATTGCTGAAATGATTCAGTGTTATGTACGAATCGGTTTAGTTAAAGTTTCATTAGCCTTTTCATAAGCATCTAATGCATCTGTCTTATAAACGAATCATTTAAATGAATCTGAACTCAATGACTCACTCATTAAACGCTCACTACTGCCACCTACTGGCATTTTTATTTACTTAAAGTAGCTATAATTTCCGCGATCATTAGCCAACTTGTTTGTTTAAAAGTTTAAAAAAACGTTTTTTTTAGAAGAATCTTAAAATATAATTAAATGCAGTCGTACTCTTTAGTGTAAATGATTTAATTTGATAACTAAAGCTATAGATAATAACAATCACATTATAATAATTGAATTTATAATTATTATTATGTCTGATATAAAAGTTAAGGTTAATGCTTCAGATTAAGTCTACTATTTGCAAAAAACAACAACAAAAAATATAGTACTGTGCAAAAGTCTTAGGCCACTAGTATTTTCAGCAACAAAAAAAGGTTTTAAGTGGGTTATTTCTATATTTCGCGGTAGTGTGTCAGTTGGAAATATCAGTTCAAATTTCCAAACATTATTTTTGTCATTAATTGTAATAATGCAGTGAGATTATTGTCTGATAACAGCCAGTGCTCCACACAGAGATCTGATCTGATCATCATCCAGTCTGTCTGGAATGACGTGAAGTAACAGAACAAACTGCGACAGACTCAATCCAGAAGAACTGTGGCAATGTCTCCAAGATGAAGAAAAAAATCCTACATGGAAGTCCATAACAATATAATACATTATTTTAAAAGTGTCTTAAATAGCTAAAAATCATGATTTCTTCTTGTCCACATTAGTCAGTGTATTTTTTTCCATCAAGTATCAATGTTTTATAGTACTTTTCTTTGACAACAGTTTATTATTATTATTTATTAAAGCCCTAAATAGTTATTTACTTAATTCTACAACATTAAATTATTTAAAATATTTTTTTTTCTTAGAAAAATGTGTCTCCAAATCTCGTGTCACCTCTGTTACCAAACCATATCTTGCCTTTAAATTGGTGGAATTATCTCTCAGAATTGTGAAAGTTACAGGAAATGAAACTCAGTGATAATATCTGAAGCTCTAAAAAGTATCTGTGCTCTCTCTGAGAAAATATTTAATCTAAAAACTTCTTACGCCAAGATTTATTTTCAAAACGTCAACACTGTTACCACAATATCAGAAGGAAAACAGAATTTATTTCTGATCTCACACTGGGTTATTTTGGAGTTTTTGGAAAAAATAAAATGTCAATTCTGTTATACTACTGTCACCACTGTAAGTCTAACAGAGTTGAGAGGGTCAGATGGGGTTACCAAATTATAGAATGAGTCATATATACGCGTATATAAAGCCCAATACCATAGAGCCCCCACCATAACAAATCCCATGAATGGAAGCTGATCCATTACCGCGTTAACGTTAAGGAAAGGCTGAGACACTGAAAAGTTTTGATTGATTGGTCTCCATTTCCAGCCACCATTAGCTGCTTTAAACAGGCCTGATGTGACTGCAAATCAGCGTCATGGCTTGGGCAACATTTACAACTTAGTTTCAAAACACAATCAAAAAGAACTTGCACGGGAAATGACAACAGAAAGGCAGTGCAACAGTGCAAACTGGGGAGTCTGACCGGTAAATGCTTCACTGCATGACTGAGGTTATGTCGCAAGGGTGGGAGAGAGCACATGAGGTGGGCAGGTTGAGGGGATGCAAAAGATATCCAAACTTATTGCACCGTGAATAAACGCGTATTTGCGCGATGCATCACTTTTCGTAGGCCTTAACGCACATAATGACATTGGCTGTTGTGATCGCGGGCGGTCAGTTTAGGACACAACATTATCCATATCTTTTCAAATGTTGCCGCATGTTGTCTTTGCACTGAATTAATCCATCCAACCGTTTCGGATAGTTAGATCCCATCATGATAGTATGTTAGGACTTAGATGCACTCATGTACAAGTGCAAAGTTTAGAGAGTTGACTGTCGCCCTCCATTGCGTTGTGCAATGCCCCCTTTAATGCCCCCTCGCTCGCCAGTATAGCCTTTGTTATTAATCGCATGGAATCGCGCCGCCTTACCTTAACGGCCCCAAACTGTTTTCCTATGTCTCTGAACTTGACGTATTCATCCAAATGCATGGGAAAGTGCCTGTGCCTGTTGTTTTCGCTAAGGTCCGGTAGTATGATTCTGTGGAGGATTTAACACTGTGAATTTTGGGTTTCTCCCCGCGATCTTCCCTCATCGCCGCAGCAGCTGGAGAGGAAAAATCGCGCACGCTGGGTCCTAAAGCCGGCTGCTTTCCCACAGGTGACCAGGCTCCGCGTGCACTGGTTACGAGCTACGCTTCTCTGGCTTCCTCCGGAGTCCTGTCTGGTCGGAGCTTCTGCATGCAGGTAAACAGACTTAGCTTGGAGAAGGTTGGAGAACGTCATACTTAACCTATATATATAGATAGATATATAAAACAGATAAAAGGTTTTTTTATTTGTAATCCATTTGGGCATATTTTGTCCTCACTCTAAATATTCTAAACACGAAATACACATGTAAGGAACTGCATTGTGGTTCGAGATGCAATAGATTATGGACTGGACCAGAAGGGCCCCAGACTGCCAGGGGCCTCCAGCTAGTTAAAACTGATGAAAGAAAGAAAGAAAGAAAGAAATCTGAAGCAGAACACTTTATAGTTTTCATATTTTTGTGGTACAATGCTGCAATGTTTTAATGTCTTGTTGCAATGTTTTATATACATTATGTGTTTATCTCGTAATTGCAGCTTTATTTTTCTTGTAATGTTCCATAATTTGGACATGACATCTCATATATACAACAAGACGGAGCTTACAAGAAATTATTTTTTCAATGGAACTGTACTGCTACAATAAAGAGGTTCAATATACAATGATACAAACAGCAGCAGCAATTAAATAGTCCAGTTATTTATTTATAACTAGTAAAGTTCTATGGGAAAAAAAAGCAATTAGTGACTAATTGTAAATTTTTGTGTGCGCATTTGAGACAGCACTTTCTTAGCTTTTTGGTTATGCTATAAAATCAGAGAGAAGTGTCTTAAGGGGAGTGAAACCAAGGAGGATACTCTGCACATTACACGGGCCTGTGGTAGCAGGGTAATTGCTTATCTTTCAGAAACTGAGAGGCGTTAAAGAATTCAAACACTAGGGGTGTAAATTAAAGAAATTGCCATGATTGAGTGACTGTCTTTTTGCAGTTCTTTACTGTTTCTACTCTCTGGCGTACACCAGGCTTTATAATATTTATGCCCGACCCCCAATGCCTCATTAAATTACATTCAATATTTAGTTTTTTACAATAATCTGGACAAATTAAAAAAAGTTTGGTTACATCCCTTATCAAACTCTTCAAACATAAATTCGTGTTTGACATAGAACAGCCAAAATATCAAAAGTCACAAGAATGCTTACGGTAAAATGAGAAACAGTGATGGGATTTTAATTAAAAAGTGCATCAAGCTTTATGCACACATTCTGCCTGAAGCAATGTAATGAAGATAATATATTGAGCTGTTTGCATATTAACCCCACAACGTCTCTGAAACATTTAGCAGAAAATATCTGAGGTTTGATGACAACTGATGTTTTCATTTACTGATTAATCTTAGATAGATAGATAGATAGATAGATAGATAGATAGATAGATAGATAGATAGATAGATAGATAGATAGATAGATAGATCTATTTTATGCTCATTTAAATGGGTGGATTAAGCGTTACAAACAAAATGTTATTAAGTAACAGATGCAATATTTACAATTTTATGCAATTTATACAACAAAGTTGTCTTCTACTTTGTTCAGACTCGGGATGACTTGGGTTCCCACAGACGCACCCCGCTCTGACCCCGCGCTGCATGTCTGAACTGAGATTGAAGTAACCAACGACAGCAAGTGACGTGAGTGTGAAATGATAAGAAAACAGAGCCAACCTCAACCACACGTCCAAACAAAGGCTCTTATGATTCACGAACAAGGCAAAGCAAGCGCAGTCATAGTGTAGTGGTTATCACGTCTGCTTTACGAACCAAGGCCAGCCGCGGATAGGTGTAGAGCGCTGACTAGCCAATAGGAACGAATGGAGGCGGGGCGAACAAAGATATACGAAATTATAGGTTCGAATCACGCTTCTGACACAAATACACCACAATGAAGCTGCGTTCGCTTTTCGTCTAGATACACTTTAAGTACGATTAACATGTACCAAGCGAACTTTGTGCACAAAGATTAAAAAAATATTTTAATTATTGTTCTTGTGTAGGTTTTACTAAATGTGCAATGATCCCTATCTATCCCCGTTGTAAAAAAACAACGAACGCCACGAAATCAACGCGTGGTCAGAAGTATATTGCATCCGTAGTGTTAAGCACTACCATAGAAAATTAACGGGGAAAGTTAAGGGAAGTTAAGCTAAACTATTTAGTGGTACCAAGCGTTTTTTCGTGTCACAGTTGTAGAGATTTGGTCCTTTCAATGACGTCGTGGCTCCTACGGAATCGTAGCCTCTGGTTTCAATTAACCGTGAATGCGTTCTGTGTACTATGAATATAGCTGTATGAAAAAAAGCCCTGCGAAACTCTAACTACTATAAATGAATCATATTTGTATAGAAAATGTGGGGAATTGCAACGCTATTAGCTAATCTGAAAATAAAATAATTTGTTAAATAATGGTGAAAAACAACATACTAGCGTGCAGTCGAATAAATATAGAGTTTGTGCGACCCCTACTGTTAACTGTAACGCGGACCCAGCGTCGCGCATTTCTGCTTGACTGCTGTTCCAACAAATTCAGTCACCAATGATAGTAGACTTTAGCAGACTTCAGTGCTATAGCTATCGATTATATTGTACTGCAATGCCAAGATCATGTTTGTAACCAGGGAAAGCACAAACTAGGTATTTGATGTACTGTAACACTGTTCGGATTAAAGCATCCAACAAAACCTATATTTGTTTATTTCAAAAAAGCAGAGACAAAACGTTTTCTAACTACTAATATGAATTTTAAAGTAATATTGTGTATATTTAATGTACTAACATGTAGACCATTTAGGGATAAATAAGGTACAGATGTATCTTTTTATCTTTTATGTTTAAGACCTTTAAAAAAATATTATCAGTTAAGTATTTTCTAAAATGATAGGCCAGTATGCTAGAATGTGCATTTATGTAGGCTAAAGGGTAAATTAAGCTTTATATGTACCATGAGAATTTCTAGACAAATAAAATGTTTACTAACAAAACGTTTCTGGCAATATTGGACAGAATATGTTTAGTTCAAGACCTCTTTTATCTCAACACAATTAACTGCACTACTTAACATGATCTATATCAATTTTGAAAAGATGTTCCTGTAATCCACCTTTGTAAACATAACAGTGATAAATCTGTTTATATAGTGTCACATTTCCACTCTCCATAATGATGAGCAACATATTTGCTGAACAATAAAGGATTTTCTGCTTTTCATTTGTGGTTTATAGACAGGAAAGGGGATGAAATTGTCAGATTCAAAGAAATTGATAAATATAGCTTATTATGTCTTTGCATTTTCTTGTTTTAATGCCAGGATTGGAGCTGTCCAAGGTTCTGAAGGAACATATTATATGATTTACAGTGCTAGTAAATAACAAACAAAACAATTAATATGTACTTGATTAATATATCTGTAATAAGATTAAAATATACTAACAAAAAAAAAAAAACAGGGACCAAGTGGACTAAAACAACAAAAGACTGACATCTCGGTATGATATTACTCAGATGCTGAAATCAATTTACAGTCAAAATTCTTGTAGTGAGATTCTTGTTTTTGTTTTATTCACAATTCATATTTTAGAACAGAAAGTTCTTAATCAGTGTTAGATTAATTAAATGCCATATCTCATAGATGTTTGCAAAGAAAACCTCACCTATAAAAATAATAAGTTTACATTTAATTCAAAACCAATTTTCCCCATTAGCTTCCCCAAAATACTTTTAAAAAAAGGGGTTCATGCTGTTATTTCAATTTAGTGAACCTGGATTGAGACCAGAGTCAGATTGCAAGAAGGGCTCAGAAGTACCGTTAAAGCATGATAAAACAAGTTTGACTCATGCACGTATTCCAAGTCTCATGAAGCTTTGAAATGAAAATCAATCACTGTGTTTTGTAATCTGTAAAAAAAAAAAACATTTAGGATATTCAGGATATATATTCCAAATAAAATATTACTAATAAAAAAAGTAATCAAAAGCAGTTACAAAAGACACAATTCAAGATACAGTGCAACGTGAAGAATATTTCTTATTCTGCATGGAGAAAAATCTTGGACTTTACTTCTTTAATTGAAGTACATTTTATAAATTTTTTAATTAATATTTGTATTTTATTTGTGTATATATATATATATATATATATATATATATATGTATATATATTTGTAAAACATACTAAATAATCAAAAAAACAATCTAAATAATGTTTTACTGACAATGAAAAAGAAAACAAAAGGAAGCAAAAAGAAAAATAGTGCCATACAGCCCCCTAGTGAGCGTGTTAAGGGCGACAGGGTAGAGAAACATTTCTCTGAGCTATTTAGGTTGATGTTTAGGTCAGGCCCCCTGCATGCACTGCCCAGCTCTCAACATGAACGCTTTTTAATCTGTTGTCAAAACAATTGTCAGTTGATATAAACCATTCGTACTGCCACAATGAGTAATTAGATTAAAAAGTTTGTTGAGAAAGCCAGAGCAGAAAGTTTGAAAAAGTCTAAAAAGTTTAAGTAAAAAAAAGTTAAAATAGTTTAAGTTTAAAAAAGTTTTGCTTTCAGTCTGAAATAGTTAGAAATAGATTACAGACAGATAGATAGATTATAGGGCGGGGTTATGTTTACGTAAATTGTACAAATTTATACGAATTGGCATCTCGTCAAATACGTACAATTTGGAATAAATCGTATGAATTCATACGAGTGAGGTTGTACAAATTTGTACGAATTAGCCACCTCGTAAAAAAAATAGATAGATAGATAGATGGTGTAGCTATGTGGTTGCTAAGGTACGTGGGGCTGTTGCTATACGGTTGCTAAGGTACTTGGGGTGGTTGCTAAGGTGATGCTAGGCAGTTGCTATGGTAACCAGGCTGGCTGCTAAGGTGTTGCTAGAGGGTTTCTATGGTACCTGGCATGGTTGCTAAGATGTTAATAGCATTTCGTTAGCATGATTAGAAAGTTCATGTTGCTAGCCTGTTTTTAGCATGATAAGCAGGTTTTCTCAAGCCAACTTAACCATTCCCACTCTTCAGAGATAAGTGCACCTAGAGAATATGTGGTATCAGGAAAACGGCTCTATTTGTTTCATTTCTTAAAAATGTAACATTACATTAACATGTTAACATAAAATATTATTTGTACACCTCTTACTGCAAAATGTATTAAATAGAACATTCAAGTCCTGAATATTGGAAAAATGTAGGCCATTTCTTGATTCATATTAGCTCAAAGTATTATTTTAGAAAATAAGATAAATTGTGGATTACAATTCATGTTAAGTCCAATCAGGAAGTACTTTGGCAATATTATATATTATATTAATAAACAAATGTGAGCGTAGTATTTTATTTGAATTATTTATTTGCCTAATTACAGTATTTTATAATTATTATTACACTTCCTTTTTTATTTTTATTCACTGTGCATTTTTGGATTGGTTTCTTTTTTATTATTGTTCGTTGTTTATTATGCTATAATATCTTGTTGTGCACTGAATAATGATAAAATATGTCTGAAAGCAAGATACGTATACTTATACATAATTATAATGCGATATAAAAGTATTTTTGCGCACTCTTATTTTGAAAAATCAACGTACCGGTCGTGCAGCGCCATCTTTATGTTTATTACACGGTCTCTGGCTTCTCGTGGGTCTGTGCTGTTCATTTATCGTGTTAGCTGTAATTTCATCATTGAGTATATGGCGAATTCAGCACTTGCAGCGGCAGCGGCAGCTGCAAGAGACCCGGCCGTGGACCGCTCGTTACGCTCGGTTTTCGGTAAGTTATGTGTAAACAGACTTGGTTAGTTGGTTTCTGCCATTCAGTTTCATTAGCTGCTAAGCTAAACCTCACTCACCTATAGTTAGTAACAACTAAAACTCTGGAATAAGATTGTGTAACACCTTATTTCGCAGTATATATTTTCTAGACTTCTAGAGGTCGTATTATTTGCACATTTTACATATATGCTCACGTATAAACTACAGGTGTAAAAAAAAAACTACTGCAGATGTGGATGGACTGACGTAGTGGTGTAACGTAGTGTCCTGCTAGAGTAAACCACAGCATTGTTTATTATTTTCCTTATTGTTTGTATTTTGGTAACAGTGGGAAACATCCCATATGAGGCCACTGAGGAGCAGCTGAAAGACATCTTCTCAGAGGTTGGACTTGTCGTCAGTTTTAGGTGAGTTATACACAATAATGCTTGAATTAACATGCTTTGGTCACTTTAGAGGAAACATGGGGTTTATCAAGAAAAACACTTCTTGCAGGTTGGTGTATGACAGAGAAACGGGTAAACCAAAGGGATATGGCTTTTGTGAGTACCAGGATCAGGAGACGGCGCTCAGTGCCATGCGTAACCTGAATGGCAGAGAGTTCAGCGGCAGAGCCCTCCGAGTCGATAATGCAGCTAGTGAGAAAAATAAAGAGGAGCTCAAAAGTAAGTTTGAGTTTTGAAGTGTAATATTCCATCCGAAAGGAGTTTGAATTTTGGGTTTTTAAATCTTGTGTTCTAGTAATGGCCCTTTTTTACCTGCATGCTTGTTTCCACAGGTTTGGGGACTGGAGCTCCAATTATTGAGTCCCCTTATGGAGACGGCTGCACACCAGAAGAAGCCCCAGAGTCTATTAGCAGGGCAGTAGCCAGCCTGCCTCCCGAGCAGATGTTTGAGCTAATGAAGCAGATGAAGGTGAGTAAAGGAATGTGACCTGTGAAATTTAAGACTGAATATTTAGATCAAGAGGATCCAAAATACATTTAGAAAAGGAAGTGAGTTAAATGATATACCTACGCACATGTTGTTCCAGAATCGTAAGACTTTTGTTCATTTTTGAAAAAAATGTTTGTTCGTCTATTGATAGTCTATTCATTCAAAACTTTAAAGTTGCAAAAAAGTTTTAAAACGACACACACTGTATGAATATAAAACCTTAAATTAAATATTTTCATTACAAAAGGTGATGAGGGGAGTAGCAGACGATAGAATTTCCATATTTGGGCAGTTTATTCCTTTAGTTGTTTCAACGAATAAATTTGAAACATACTTTGATTTTTAAATCATGTTTAGACATAGAAATAAACACATTTTTTTATAAACACAATTGACTGGACAAACTATGTCATTACTGCTGCCAACCAGCTGCTGCAACACACCAATTTATGCTGCTGTTGGAAATGCGAAGAGATTTAAAGTGCTTTATTAATTGTTTATTTGAAGTTATGAATCTTAAAATGTGGTTGTTAGATTTCTTGTCCTGTTCTTGTTTGTACAGCTATGTGTGCAGAACAGTCCCCAAGAAGCCAGGAACATGCTCCTGCAGAATCCTCAGCTCGCTTATGCCCTGCTCCAGGCTCAGGTGGTCATGAGGATTGTGGACCCTGAAATCGCTCTGGTAAGATCATGGGATGCCTCTGAAGTAACACACTAGAGCAGTGTTTTTTAAACCTGTCCTGCAAGCACCCCTGCCCTGCACATTTAGCATGTCTCCCTTATCAGACACACCTGATTCAACTCATCACCTCGTTAGTAGAGACTTCAAGATCGGGGGTGTTTCTCAATGTCAAGGATACTTCCTTGGCAGGACTGGTCCTTCCAAGTCACTTCCTTCAGAGGCTAGGC
>JAUCNO010000152.1:13098226-13109258 GCA_032353835.1 Enteromius viviparus
CACAAAAAGATGAGGAATGAGATGGCTAACTGTAGTAGCGTATAGTCCACTGTCTATAATAGCCTAATTTAGATATCCCTTTTTTTTTAACCGACTACTGACAACTTTGACCGGTTAACGTTGATACGGTCAACCACCGGTCAAACGGTCATCGGTTAACATCCCTAAATGTAGCGCTGTTAAACTAATCACTATTACTCATGAGGTGATTGCGCAATGTGATGCTAGCGAGCAGCAAGTGAACCAATCTAGCGTGATCTAGCGTGAGTTAGCAAACTGTTTAAACAAAAGCACCTAAACTATACAACTTTTACACGATGAAGAGATACAGTTTTTACTTACCCTGCTGATGTTTCGCCATCCATAACACCACCATGCTTTCTTTTTAAGTGTTTGTGCATGACTGTGATGTGTCAGCTGTGTGTGAGCTCGCGCTCTCGCTCCTTTGCGAGCAGGCAGGACACGGAGAATGGAAATATAATGAAATGACATTTATTTTAATAAAACAAACAAAGGAACTGCTGAGAGCAGTTTAACAGACACAACGTACCTCACTTTAACCACAGACGCTACACAATACACAGGGAATCAACTAAATACAATGACTAATCAACAGACAAGGGGAGACACCTGGAAACACGGCCGGTGATGAGATGGGCGGGGCTACAAACAAGACACAGCACATGGGGAAAATAATGAAAACAAAACACAGAGCACGTGGACAAGATACACACAAGGACAGGACCAGATGACGGTGTGACATTGACTGTGGTACTGCCATGCCATGAAAGCTCAGTCTTGCATAGCGTGTACGTTACCATCTTCTTTTATCTTAAATTGCTCCCAAAAATGCTTTTTCCCATACCTTGGAGGACTTGGGGTGCATGCTTTTTCCTGCAAATGCTTCTGTAACCTCAATTGCGTGAGCAGCTATGTATCTGTGTGTATTTGTGCATCTTGTGGTCGCGCTCCTCATGAGCAGCCCAACTAATTATCGATAATTATCGATTTTATTATTAGTTATTGCAGCCCTAATATATATATATATGTGTGCGTGTGTAATTTATTATCCTCTTGTTCTAAAACCACATGATGACTTTCTTCCAACAAACATTTTTGTGTAAATAATATCAAATAAATAAATAAATAAATCTTGCCAGTCTCTGTGGCCAGGAATATTTTAATGTTAAAAAATGCACCTTTTGTGTTACACAGAACAAAGAAATTCATATGTTTTTGCAAACATAGACGATGAAGGGTAAATGGCACAATTTTTACTTTTGGTTTAATTATTGCTGTTAGTTATTATTCAGCTCCTTCTGTCTGCAGCTGCTCTCAAATCTTATTGGGTCATTTTTCTGAAACTATTGAAACACTGTGGCAGTCATGATTAAAAATATGAGCATTTAAATTCAGTAATAAAAAAATACCATCATAAAAACAATAGTGTTCTCTATCTTCATAAACAGTAATTCACATAGAAATAAACATTA
The DNA here is from genome assembly GCA_032353835.1 of Enteromius viviparus. Lineage (NCBI taxonomy): Eukaryota > Metazoa > Chordata > Actinopteri > Cypriniformes > Cyprinidae > Enteromius > Enteromius viviparus. The sequence goes on from JAUCNO010000152.1 coordinate 13,099,720, forward strand.
TTTTTTATATTTTATTGCGTTTTTTTCTGCTAAAAAGCTCATTACCGCAATGCCTCCAGCAGTGTCTGGATATGTGTTATGTGTAATTTTAACATATTTAAAATGAAGTATTACGAAATTAATGAACAGCTCCTTTTTCTGGAGGTTTCTGAAGACAGAAAAAAATTAATTAACTCAATATGCATGTTTAATAATAACGAAAAAAATAAATTAACTCAATATGCATGTTTAATAATAACGAAAAAAAAATTGCAAAAGAGTATATATCTTTTAATGTTTAGTTTAAATTTCAAGTTTTATCACTGATGTCGAACCACAAGTCATTGTAATATGTCATTGTATATATATCATATTGTAATATAATTCTAATATGTGCAATGCAAAAATATGTAAGCTGCTGTAAAGGGGGACATTTCCAGCGACTGAGTGCTAAGAATGTAAATAACTTTACTAATATAACCTGAATTTTCCATTTCTGGCTTCCAATCCTCTGAATTTAGCTGGTAGTCTGAGCCAGCCCTCATACAGTATAACCTTTTACAAATTCATTAAACACATGACAGAAGATTTTAGACTGTCACAGGGGAACCAATCTGCCAATTCGTGTAGCAGTGTATGTGTAATTCAGCAGATTAATCACACTTACCTCCACTCTCACTCAATATCTTTACCGCTCAGTAAACCGCTCTCCATTTTCCAATGTGAGTTTACAGCCAGAGTGGACAAAGAGCTACATGAACTGTCTTGATTGAAGTCTTAAATGAGTTCTCTCTAATTGCCCCTCTCTGCGGTGGTTGGTTTTGCTCTCAGGCGGTCTTACATGATGCAGAGACCTAGTTCTTTTGATACGAGCTCCAATGTTTGCGCTGTCATCTGTTTTACACAGCACAGACTAATCTCATCAGAATCCTACATATGTTACCACCCCTCCTTAACCTTATTAAAGGCCTCTAGAGCTCAGCTCTCTGCAGGGTGACAGACAGCCACTGTTCATTAGGCAGATGTGGAACTGATCTGAAGACAGTTTCAGAATCTGAGGACTTTGTATTCATGGCAGTTTTATTCAGGGATCCATTGTCATATAACTCATTTGTAGGACTGAATGTCTGTTCATTTTGAGCCTGTGCTCTCAATATCTCAGCTTCCCTGTGAACATCCACATAATATGCCTCATTCTCTGTCCATGCACACACGTGCTTCTGCATTAAAGCTGTATTTTTTTTTCTTTATATACAATTATTTAGTATTTATAATAATAAACTGGTTACCTTATTATGTAATGTTAATATAATTTCTTATTTAAATGTACATAAATTTATATTTAAAAAAGAAAACAATTATTATCAGTGTTAGCAACCAAGTTTTTTTTGTGTGAATAAGTTAAAAAGAAAATAATTTGTTATAAATGCCTTTACAGTCACTTTGGATCAGTCTATTTCATCTTCATTTTCGATTTCGTTTATTAAAATTATTATTAGTTTTTAATTGCTTTGAAATGATGCAATAGTAATAGTAGTGTAGTGAGCTTACTGGCAGACTATTTGACGCTAAAGACTGTTATTTTCATTTTAAATTGTAATGTATCACTTTTTTTATTGCTGTTTTGCTAAATAATAATAAATCCATGTAGCCTTGGTGAGACATACATACACAAACACGCATATATATGGAATGGAAAGGTCATCAAACAGTCAAAGTGAAAAATGAAGGTAAACAGATATGTTTATATGCTCAGATTTAATGCAAAAATACCAGAATAAATCCAATCTGACAGCAATGTTGATGTGCACCATATTCTCTGCAATATCATATATGCATGTCTTCCAAACAAAAGTTTTGTGCATGCAAAGAACATTAGCATAACAAGAACAAACTGTCAGCACTCCTGTCAGAGACATGGTTCCATAGTCTGTAATTGGTCGTCCCTTTCTGGCACATGTAAAAATATGTCAAAACAGCTGTTGTTTCTTACTTTTCCATCCATCCAGTATCTCAACAGTCTTTTTTATTTTATAAAATGTTAATATATGTAATCTCCTCCACTAATTATTTCTTCACAACCTCCACCATGTTTATGATGCAAATAAACCTCTGCACTGAAACCTCCAGACTGTAAAAATTGCCAGTTATTCTATTTTTAAAGTATTATCCTTATACAATTTCAATGATGAGTCCGATTACGCATACAGTTTCAGTGACGTGATCACTGACCGGATTGTGTCAATTTCTTTTTAGTCAGTCACACATTTTTCACGCCTTCATAACACATTAGCTTCAGTCTGTTGGCTGTGTTTTGTTTCTTTAATATGCTTCTCAAATGCCTGCCCATATTATTCAGACAGCCTTTTGTTAGATATATTACAAAGTGCAAAGTTGGATTGTTTCAATACCTCTCAGTGATAACTGGCTGTCTGCCGTCAAGTGCGTTTCGTCACGCCACTAAACTGCAAGGGCTCTACAACACTGTATTCTGTATTCAAATTTATCTCAGTGCACTCACACAAGCAAACAAGCCTAACCTTCCAATCACACTGAAGCGTAGTTCAAATGCAGAAAACATGCTTGAAACATAATAACGACGTCGACATTACATTAGGTCGCTACTTTGCTTTTCTGAGCATTTCCCCAAGGCTTCTCAAAAAGAGAGGCAGGCGTATAAGAGCTGCTTTACTGGAGAGGTTATCCAGATTGGAGACTTTCAGAAGATTGTGTTTGCTGTAAAGTCCTCCTGACCGGAGCCTCCACCTCCCAATCCAGCAACCGGTGTCCTGCATCTGGGACGGCTACCGGTTCCATTCATTCAGTGGCATGGATAAGTAGTCTGCTGGGCTTTGACTGCTAGACCTTCGGCACTTAAGCCTGCTCATACACACGTATGAATAAAACATTTGCTTATCAATTGTTCATCTGATGCACCGGGACGAGAGTGGCACTACGCAAGGGCCGGAATAATGGCCTGTCATCTCGCTGAGCCAACCATAGCCAGGGATAATGACTGCTAATGCTAATGGAGGTCTAATTTCCAACGCTGCTCTTCAGGGTGGAAAACAAGGGCACTGCCTCCATAAATAAGTGTGCATGTGGCATGTTTTTGTACGGAAAATTAGAGTTTGTCATTGAGGGGATAATAGCTTGTCTGGGGTAGGGCAAACTGTTTTTGTGCTCGGTTAAACGGAACCAAAGTAGCACCGTAGCTTAAGATGCTGCTTTTGTTGGATGATTTTGGCTACTAGGATTGTATGCGCCACAAAAGATCAAGTTTGGTATGACACTGGCAGTCAGTCACCATTCACAGTTATCATAAATTATATAAAATTATAAATATTACATAAATAAAATTAGCTGTGTAACACTACTGTTATTCATTTATTTCATAAATATATATTATATATATATATATATATTAGAGCTGTAACGATACACCAAACCCACGATTCGGTTCATATCACTAATTTTGACCCACGATACGGTTTGTATCGCGATTTTTTTTCGTGGGGGGTGGGAGAAAAAAAGCGATCCATTCCTTTCAAAGAGCCGTTCAAAAAAACACTCCTGCGCTGGGTGCGCCCCTCCCTCTATAACTGTTCTGTCTCGCGGAGGAGCTAATTTGTGTGCATCTGTGTGATACACGCATAGGTAAAAAAGAACGACAGAATGAACAGCTCCCCCCCCAGCCGCGACTCGGCTCCCATCATTCATGTTTATGAGCCGTTCAAAAGAATCAGTTTGTTTGCGAGCGTCACAACTCACAACATCCTTTATCTCCACCGGGTAGCCGAAATATTGCCATACTGCTGACTTAAATGAGGAGGAAGGGCTGCAGTCTCTGGATTGGTTGCCATGTTTCCTCACATTCTTTTTCAACTAGCTCAACTTTTGCAGGGAGGTGTCACATGATTGGAAAAGTTGGTCACGGGGTGTGTCGCGATTCTCCGTTATCACACCGCAACACAGGATCGCGGATCTGAATGTCGCGATTTCGGTTTCATATCACGAATCGTTACAGCCCTAACCAATACTAATCAATGTAATGTCTTTGTTTCTGAACATGTGCACCGCAATATCATCACGACCCTGTGGCTGAGCTGCAGGGCTTGAGAATTGATCCCAAACTTGACTGCTCCTCTCCGAGAAGACCTACAACACCACCGCATGCAACATCACGTAGAATGGCGCAGACAACCACCAAAGACAAAGGCACTGCTCATGCCCACAGCACCATCAGCGAGATCACTCTCTGATACTCTCTGATATCCCAAATACACGGGAAGGGCTGAGTGAGGAGAAGGCCATGCTGAAGTGCCCGAAACTCCTCTTCATATACACATGCACTGATATTCTATCTGCTGTCTGCAATGAAGAAAACCCCTGCTTTCCTGTTTGTATGACTAAAATGAATGTTGTTAATGCTGAAAAGCAACTTGTTACATGTGAATGTGAGGCGTTAAAAGAACTGCCGAAATATTAATTGATAGTTAAGAAAATGTAAATTAAATTTAAATTTACTTAAAACACAATCCGTGCGAACATGTGACTTCCCATGTGTGCCAGAACTGACCGATAGATTTTGTGGATCAATTTGTGCGTAAGGGCGAGCGATACTTGAGGGATACACAGAAACCCCTGATTAGTAAAAAGAAACAGGGAGAGTGTTGAAACGTATTCCTGTTTTGGCTTAAAAAACATGCCCAATAGCCAAGTTTGGGACGAGATTTAATGTGCAAATTAAATTTGAAGCCTACTGCTGGCTAAACAGGTGTTAGAGTAGGGGAGAGCAGGAGAGCTGTTTGCACCAGCCATTCTGGGATCCACATCATAAATTACAATTGGGCTGCAATGATGTGTGAACAAGCAGAAAACTGCATTACATACCCTAACACAGAAACAAAGGCTGCTGACAATCTTCACTGCACGTCACCTGTTGCATTGGAAAGAGATGAAAATTATGAATTAGGCTGAGTCGGAAGAAAATAAACGTAAAACTTTAGGGCTTAGTAAAATGTTTTGGTTAGGAAAAGTGTGTGCGCCATCAGCCTGTCTCACAGAAGGCAGTCAAGAGACTTACAGATAACAGGGCAGACAGTCTCACACATTGCTTTGCAAGGACAGGGAGCAGAAATAATCTGAAGTTGGATTGTTTGTGAAAGCTTGTGTTAAAACTGAGGACTGGAGGGAGATAGGGCCTAGGTTGTGGCACAGTGATAGCTTAAGGACACTTATGGTGCCAGTAGAGATAGAAATAGAGGTTGAAAAATAGCACAGCAAATTGAAAATGACCAAATGAACTGGGAAAATTATTGCATGGTACAAGTAACCCCCTCAGACATTCATAAGGGACTCGCTGAAGTGCCATCATGTTTATGGGCAAAACACAAATGATTTGGGTTTAATTAAGAACTGCGAACCGCTTGTGATCACTCCAAAATCAGATTACAGCCAGAGTCAGCATCAATATCCACTAAAAAGGGAAACTATTGAGGGTAAAATCAGGGGTTTCAATTGCTGTTGGCAGAGGGGGTGATAAGACCCGTCCGAACACCAGTATTTCCTGTAAAGAAAATCAGGAAAAAAAGGTCAACCAGCTGAATGGAGATTTCTGCAGGATTTGCAAGCTGAAAATGCAGCAACAATACATAGAGCACCATTGGTACCCAATCCTTACACAATCCTTTCACAAATCCCATCAGATGCAAACTTCTTTTCAGTAGTGGATTTGGTAATTGCATTTTCCAGTATGCAAGTGGCAAAAGGGAGCCAGCACTGGTTTGCATTTGAATTTGATAACAGAGCTACTGTTGCGTTTCAGATAAGAGCTCGGGGGTATACAGAAAGCCATAAAATACAAAGTTTGGAAAATTAAATTGGTAAAAGGAACTGATTATCATGACATGTTAATAATTTGGGTTTTGCTTCACGAGATTTGCATAGCAGACACTGTGACTCTCCTGAAAACATTTGGCTGGGGAAGGCCACAAGGTCAGCTTGTTAAAATTATAGTATGTTAAACAACGAATATTATTTTGGGCAAAACAGCAAAATCACTATCTGACAGACAAATTTAGGGCATAGAGAATGTGCAAAACCAATCACAACAAATAAATGTTTTTATTTTTGGGAATGTGTTGATATTGCAGGACATTTATTCCAAATTATACCATTTAGGAGCAGCCCCTGAGAAGCCTGACACCACAGGACAGAGATGGAAATAGACTGACAAATAGAATGGAAGACAGAGGCAGTAAAGGCAGTAAAATTCAATTGGTATAGGTGCCAGCACTGGGCCTTCCAAAAAGTGATTGGCCATTCATATGCAGATGGTAGATAAAAAAAAAAAAATGGGTTTATGACTTGTGTGTTGCTGCAACTTCATGGGGACAGGTTGCGACCTGTGGCCTATTTTTTGATAGCAAACTATTTTAAAGTTGCTGCAAGTTTGCCATTCTGTCTAAGGGCAGTGGCAGCTGCGAAGCTAGCCGTGCTGGCCTCGAGAGAGTTTGTGATTTACCATGACCTGACTCTAATGACCCCACACACAGTTCCCAGGATATTGAAAGAGCGATAGACATTACATTTGTACCACACAGTCTTGGGTAATATGATAAACATCACGATTAAGGGGTATACGACTATTAATGTTGCCACATAATTTGTACGCCACATCCTGATTTCTCCGATATGCTACTAGACAGTTGCGAAAACATCCTATTTTTCATTGGGTCTGCGTCAAAAGATCTGCAAACAGGTCAAAACAAAGTAGGCTATGCCATAACAACAAAATTTGAGGTCGAGGTCATTCAATCAGGGGTCATAAATACCTTAGTTGACACAATGTATACTTTATTAACAACTGAGAGCCCCCTCCAGTGTTTGGTATGAAAAGAACATACATAGCATGAGATTGTTTATGTTAGAGAGTGCCCAAATTAAAGTACAGAGGGCGAATTTACATTTAATTAAAGTGAGGAGGACAATCATGATGAAACACGCGTGCACCAGCAGTTTCAAATGGACACATTCCACAAATTCCATCAGGGCGCAAACTCGCATCACTGTGCCACTTCTAGTAGCTTTACCATGACCAATGGGCGCCAGCTTAGTAGGTAGCACGTCGGTCTTGAGTTCGAGCATCACATGGGCCAAGGCAATGTTTTAACTTCTGTACACAGTAAAAATCTTCTACCGTTTTTTTTTTTAATGTACATTACAAAGCATGTCTGTACTTCAAATAGATAAGTGTGATAGAAGACTCAAACTTACCAAAGGAAATATTTAGTAATATTAAAATGTCATATTTCTCATATTTTCACTGCATTCTACTACAGGATATACACTTAATTAATCACTTAATTTAACTTTGTGTTGCTTGAGTAAGGTAACAAAGCATGAAAATGGAGCGTAGCTGGAGGAAAACAAAGCTAGAAGTGTTTCGTATAGCCTGGCAGGAAAATATGCTAACTTACAGAAAAGCATTAAAAAGGGCTAGATCTGATTACTTTTCGTCTCTATTAGAGGAAAACAAACATAACCCTCGGTATCTATTCAATATAGTGACTAAATTTATAAATAAAGCATCAACAGGTACTGATCTTACGCAAAACCACAGCAGTGATGATTTTATGCAATATTTTACTTCCAAGATTAATACTTTTAGATGTAAAATAGAAACTGTGAAGCTGTCAGCTACAGTATCCAGTCAGGTGCACTGTAGATCCCCTGAGGATAAATTCCACTAATTCTCTTTCATAGGAGAGGAAGAACTGTATAAAGTTGTTTCAAGAGTTCACGCTTTCCTCATAGTAAGATTTAGGTTGTTTGGCGTGCTGCCTGGGGAGCGAGCTGGGAAAAAGGGGAACTCCGAAACCTTTTGAGCCCTAGCGGGTCAGGATTCGGAGTTCAGCTCGCTCACCGTCTGCTCCCCAAAAGTGCTTTTAAAGGACAGCACCCAAAAAATTCGTGCCCAAAAGAATGCAAAAGAGAGGATGCTGGACTTTTTTTTCCCCTCTCTTCTTCGGCCAGGAGTTGTGATCGACATGACCTGTTAAAAAGCAGAGAGAGAAGTTAGAAGTGTAATAAATGTGGGTACAGACACAAAAAGAGGGTGAGGCGAAAAATAGTTGAGTAATGTGTTGAAAGAGGCCCCTTTGATAGGTCTCTAACGGAGGCAAGGGTTGTTTAAAGTTTAAGTGGTGTTTGAAAAAGTTAAGGACAGTTGACAAATTAGCAGCGGGCGGAGTGTTTGGAGGGGACCCGTAGTCGTCGAGGAGGTGGATGAGGTGGTGCATCTGGTAGTTTTTATGGAGGATCCAGCAGATGGCTTTGGAGAGCATGTCAAAAAATTTTGGACTGCTTTTGCAACCGAAGGCAAAATAAAATTGGTCTTGCCATTGGTTGCCAAAGATGTGTCAAAAGTCTGGATGGATGGGCATGACTTTGAAGGCGGATGTGGTGACGACTTTGGCCATCCATGCTTCTCTGCCAACTTTTTTTATTATTTCAATGGCTTCGTCTATGTTGTGATAAAGGAGTGAATATTCTTCTAGGGGAATGAGGCTATTGATACTGCTATTAGCAGAGGCGAGAGTGTAAGGAGAGTGGGAGAGGAATTTTGCAATGGGGGAAAAGAATGGAAAGAAGGAAAGTGGGAACGAGAAGATGAAGGGAGTTGAAAATTGTCCTGGCGGGAGGGCCCAGGTTGAATGGGATCTGAAAAAAGAGAGAAGAGTTATTGTCAGTGTACGGTTGGTTGTCATGGCGATGGGAATCGTCAGGTAGGGAGGAGCTTGGATGTGCGGCGGGCCAGTTGGTGAAGTAATCCAAGATTGCTTGGTGGAGTTGAGCTGGAGTAATGGTGCCGGTTGGGTTGAAGGAAGGCTGCTGGCTTGGGAAAGAATCGGGTTGATGTCTGCTGCGCTGTGGTGGTGGATGGGCTGGTTGGGCGGTGGGATCGCGGCCGAGGCTGGCGGAGGGAAGATGGCAGCTTGAACGGCGTGGAAGAGATGGTGCAGCTGGAGAGAGGTGAGTAGCGGTCTTATGTTGCTTTTTTGTTTGAGGGGTGGCGGCCAGTGGTGAAGCGTTGGGAAAATGAGTGTTGACCAGTTTAAGCAGATCTTGTTTTGTTGCTTTGCATGAGTAAGATAATCCGGCGGCGGAGATTTATGATAGTCCATTCTCCTGTGGTGGATCTGGCGGATGTATAGGATGAGGCGGGCGAAGGTGGTGGTTGTCTGGCTGAAGGAGGTGATCGGGCACGGCTAGCAGGAGAGCTAGCCTGCCTGGAAAAAAAATTAGTTTTTTGCCAAATGTACACTAAGTCATCTAAGCCAACGACATGTATGTTAGACCCTATTCCATCTAAACTATTAAAAGAGCTGCTTCCAGAAGTCATAGACCCTCTTTTGTCTATTATTAACTTATTGTCATTAGGATATGTCCCCAAAGCCTTTAAACTGGCTGTTGTTAAGCCTCGTTAAAAAAACGCAACTTGACCCCAAAGATTTAGCTAATTATAGACCAATCTCAAATCTCCCTTTTCTGTCAAA
>JAUCNO010000152.1:13115776-13128337 GCA_032353835.1 Enteromius viviparus
TTAACGGTCGAGTAGTATGTTCAATTTTAAATGTAGTACCTACTTAAGCAGTATGCGATTTCGGACGCAGCAAGAGAGAATATCCGGGTACAGGAGAAGATAGCCAATGGGTAATCCAAATTACACAGAGAACAGAAACACAAATGAAAGAATAAACTATAGTTGACGGCACTACACTGAAACAATGATCCGTGACAGACAGACAAACAGACTGGTATATATACACAGGTGGAGCTAATTGAAACATTGAACCTAATTTGGAAGTGCATACTGGGGAATGGAGTCCAAGAAAGACAACAGACATAAAACACAGAATATATAGAAAGCTGGAGTGCTGGGCGTGACAATTATTAATTAGGCAACAACATAAAAATAAAGAGGGAAAATGAAGATGTTCAGTATATCATCAGAGCTGTGATTCAGATGTGGGAACCATTGTGACTGTGATATTGCTTTGCCTACAGCAATTCCATAAACAAGCAGTTAATATCTATTAACTTTCATTTTACACACAGTTATTTTATCTTACTTGCTTCACTAATGAAAACAGCTCTACCACAGCAGAATTAATGAACAGCACCAAACATATACACTGGTGGGGTTCATTCTTGAGTAAATTAGTTCATGAATTAATGGTTTCAGTAAATGTTTCAGTTACTTACTTATTACTCATTTCGTTCCTGAGTGAATCATTGTTCTGAAATGAATCAGTTGGATAAATGATTCAGCCATTCACTTTTAATAAGAACTTGTGGCACATCAATATAACTTGTAGAAAAAGTAAATATCTCCACTAGACTGGCAGCCTGACGCTATATAGTACAAACAAAGGAAAAATCATGTGTTCTTTCTTCAGTTGAAAAGAAATAATGTTTTTTGAGGATACTTTTAAAGGATTTTTCTTTGTATACCGGACTTCAGTGGGAGCCAACAGGTCGAAAATCCAAATGTCAGTTTCAATGCAGCCTCAAAGTGCTCTACCCAATCCCAGCCGAAGATTATCTAGTGAAACAATCTGTCATTTAAAAAAAAAAAAGAAAAAACAGAGTCAACTTTTTAACCAAAAATGCTTGTCTTGCTCTGCGTTGTGTGTATTAGGTAATCACATTGAAAAGGTCAGACGTGGTTAGTTCTTCATCTGTTTTTTTTTTTTTCAGTTAAAAAGGTAGGGTAGAGCGACAAACTTCATCTCATTTTCTTCTCCAACATCAAAATCATTCAACATTGTTGTTTTAACTTCTTGGGAAAGGGCGTTTCATTTGCTTTGAACGTTCAATTTGTAAACAATGCGTGACCTTTCCAACATGACTACAGTAATGCATGAATTTGAGCTAGTTTTTTACAGATTGTTTTGCTAATTAGCAGACATAATTCTTGGCTAGGATCATGTAGAGCCCTTTAAAGTTGCATTGAAACTGCAATTTGAATTATCAACCTGTTGCTTCCTATTGAAGTACACTATATAAGGAAAAATCCTGAAAGGTTTTCCTTAAAATTCTAAATGTATAAAATTTGAAGTGGAATGTGGACAGTGGAATGAAAAAAAAAAGTTCTTACGTTTTTTTTACAACTTTATTTAATCTTAAGTGCTGTCAGATGATTATGCAAGTACTTTGAACTTTGAACTGTGTGTGTTTCAGCTGCAGGGCGGCCCTCGTGGCCGGGATGCCACTGTGTACCCTGCCAGTCGGCGGTGGATCCTGAGGGGCAGGAGCTGCCCATCCATTGCAGGGGGCAGAGGGACAAGCACCCTGAGCACGACATGAATCTCTGCTGGAACGAGATCAAACGCAAATCCCACAACATCAGGTACATCACATCTTTTATTCACCCTTCTATAATATCAGCCTTCTATTATGTTCAATGTCTTCTGGGGAATTAGAACCTTGTCTCAGTAGCACCAGTTAGAGATCTACATAGTCTCCCAGTCTCAGAGGTGCTAATGAAACCATTGATTGAGTTTGAGCTGTTTTGCATGCCATCTGTATGAATGTCTGTATGCGCTGCAGTGTGCTATGTTTACATACTTATCCTCCTAATTACAACCTCGACCCCGACTTCTCTCTGGGGACAAATTTACCAGGTTGTGATTGGTTTAGACATCTTCCCTGCAGCACAGGGTAATAAGATCATCCCAGGATGGCCAGCAGTAGCGGTACTCTTGTCAGTATTCTGACATCATCCAGCCCTGAAGGAAGATTACAGCCATACAACATCACATGTAATGAAAATGGATTGAATACTAAGTGGCTTCTATAAAAGACCCTCTGGGATTATATTGCACCAGCGTTGCGGTGACTGACTTTTACAGCTGGCCGTGTTTTGACAGACAGATGTCCCTTGCATCTAATCGCCTGATTGTTCAACTTTGGCATCTGTAAAATGCAATGGCAAGCATTTTAGTAGAATTAAATTATGTTTGATTTTTGTTTGGAAGCAAATAATATATTTTCTTTGGTAAATTAATGGATTATGGTCAAGGTTTTTACTTGGGTCGGTGCTACTGTGTTGGCTGTTGAGCTGGCATTATTTATTTTATGCCTAATGTCTTGATTTTTGGAGATTAGGTTTCAGAGCAACACAACATGAATAATTTACTTGGAAATTTTAGCTGTTTTTTTTTTCTCAAGCGCTGTGACAGAAAGAAATCAAACAGACTTGCTAGCGGGGCAGAACAGAGCTTGTCTTTGTCATTCTCATCAGAATGTTTGGCTTCATTGGGGTCCACTCACACAGCAGTGAATGTGCTGTGACCGGGGGGCTATGTGGCTGAGGGGGTATATGGGTGGACAAAGGCATGCTGGGAATGTTTGATTGCAGACGTGCCTGGATGTTTCTCACCTCTCTGATGGCGCAGCTGTGAGTGGGTGCTGATGGTGTGATTCAAAACCCACATCCCGAAAGCTCCTCAAAGCATCTCTTTGTCTGTGTAGATTGTAAATAATTAACACATCTGAACCGCCACGACTGACTGTGTCATGCTGTACTTTAAAGTTAAAGCTAGTACTCTTCGGTTATATCATTGCACAGTACCTTTTTTGTGTGAAGTATACTTGCAGGGCTTGCAGTGGGGAAAGTAAGAAAAAGAAGGCCATTCCAGTTCAGTTCTGTTTTGTTCCACGCTCAGCACTAAATGGCAGGGGAGAGCATGGTGACCTTTCAGCCATCCTCAAAGCCTCATCCAGTCTTTTCAACAGCAGGCAGAAAAAGGCTTGATTGAGCACTAACAGCATGCTAATTGCCGTCCTTTCTCTGAGTTTTAGGCTCGGAGATTAGAATGTTAAAAACCCTTTTGCTAATGGGTCTACTGTCATGTCAAATCTGACAAGGAATAAATGTACTTTGTGCATCTGAGTGCAGTCTACGAAAGGGAGAGGAAATGGAATATCCTTATATGTTCTTTAATTTATAAAAAGGTAAAGATGTTTAACTGTGTGGGCAGCAGGAATCGTTTGTCAGCTGTTGACCATTAACGAGATAATTCTTAATAATGCTTAACCTCATGCTGTTCCAGATCTGTATGACTTTTTTTTCTGTGGAACATAAAGGAAGATATTTAGAACAATGTTGAATGTTTTTTTATTAAAAACAACTGTCAGAGTGTTTTAGTGGGTTGCTTTCTCCATGTTGGCAGGAAATGGCATGTATGAGAATGCTTAATGGAATAAAAAAAAAAAATGGAACCAGTACTCTGTTCCTTCCCATTTAAAACCAGCCTGGTCCTGCACAGAAATTGTTACAGCAGGGTTATTTTGAGCTCAGCCCATATTCTGACAGTCGACTCATTATGAGGAACTTTCTAAATATGTTGCAGCTATCGGTAAACACTGCTGAAATGCACATATTTGTGTTTGTACCGGACAGTTACTCAGTCCTCATATGACTGTAGGAAGCAACCCACATCAGTTGCATCATGACATGGGACCAAAGATGAAGAGCAAGAAAGAAAAGGAAATGTTTGTGAGAGGTACACTGTGGTGTTTCGAGTTTCTTGCAAATAAACCCACTATTCAGACACCCTAATGAACGAACGAGTCAAAAGGGATTTCGAAGTGCATGAATTATTAACTACAAGTCTACCCGGCTGTGTTTGTAGGGATTAAATCAAATAAAGCTTGTCCGGCGTGCTCATCTATCAGCGTGGGGCTGAGCGGATTGCTCACTTTTGCTGGGTAGACACAATGCACTGCTGATACAGTTGCATTCTCTGCTCCAGCATTCTTTGAGGAAATAATAATCATGCATTGACATAAACAACCAACAGCATGGGGTCCCTCAGAGAAATGAGAAATTGTAGTAAGACTAAATCAAATTTTCGCTGGGAGATGCTGCTAGGTACTTAGGCGGCCATCATCATCCCTAACTTGGCACAAGTAGCAGGGAAGCTAATGATACAGTTGGCCAAGTCTAGACCAGCAGACACGTTCCCTCACTTTAGCTCTCTTTTACTCACTAGTGAGGTAACTCAGACTTAGGGCTTTTCTGACAAATCTTGTTAAAGTAAAATATCTGCTCAGTCCCACCTGAGACCTGCCCATGATCTGGCCTTAAAACTTCTGTACACATGTCTCTTACAGATAATTTATGCTTTAAGCTGGGCTTTATTGGATGTGAGTGAATATATGAATATACAAGCGTCTGTGCGGTGTGCATATCTAAAGCTCTCTTGCAGAAAATGAATTCTATTTTGCATCCTAACGCTCACATGAAATATTCCAATGGCACGTTCCAATGGAGTGTTTATGCATGCACAATGATATATATGGAAGCGGCTGATATTACAGATGCGGTATTTGTATGCATGTGAGGGTCTGTGCAGCGGCCCATTGTGTTTGCTTAACTGTGTCTTATAAACAGAATGTAGGGTAATGAAAGAGGCGAGACAGGCGATGCTGAATTGTAAGGCTCATTTCTCCCATGGCTCCATCACCTTTTTTAGCCAATGGCTTCATTGCGGCTGAGAATCTGTGCTCGATGACAAATCTCCCATCTCTCTTTTTCATTCAGTGTTACATTTCAAGGCTTGTGTCACTGAAAGGACAGGCCTCAAAGACATTGGCGAGCAGAGCCTTAGGCAATGCTTCTGAAATGGAAACACAAATGAAAGAGAAAGGAGAACACCAAACACCTCACGCTTCAGCATTTAGTTATTCGCTTATCCATGAAGCAAACCTTTCCTGATGGTTATCATGCAACCTGACCAAAGAACTAACAGAGTTTTATCTGTTCTTATTTTGCTTTAATCTGTAAGTTTGAGACAGGTTAGCGTCTCTACATTTGCATTTTATCATGTATCAGATTACCTTGCCATGAGAGCGTGTTGATCATCTGAGCATATGTCATCAGGGCACATAAATGAACACACTCAATTAACAGTCATGTGGCCTGTCAGTTCTCTGCTATCTGCGTCAGTCTAGTTTTTTTGTAAGTATTAAAATTAATTTAGTTGTAGTATCACTGCCAATTGTGATTTACGTATTGCAACTTGGCCATTATTGGACATATTCTGAAGTGTACAAATGGACTTATTGACAGCCTTTTATAGTCTAAAAACATTTTGTAACATACATCACTACATGTAGTACACTAAATTTGGTAACACTTTAGTATAGGAACCAATTCCCACTATTAACTAGTTGTTTATTAGCATGCTTATTAATAGCATATTGGCTGTCTATTAGTATTTATAAAGCACATATTCTGCATGACCATATTCTACATCCCTTATCCTACACACAATACCTAAAATTGAATAAAAAAATATCTATGCAAGCGTAAAAAAAAATGTGTGCATGGGTTCAAACATGTATATGTTTTAAACCTACTGCATGAACTAACTTTAATCTACTGTGGGATGCAAACACCTAAATCTGCTTTTGTTGCTTTCATTTGTAAGTATCCTTGGTTAAAATGTCTGCTAAATAGATAAATGTAAAAGTCATTTAGAACAGATAGCTCTGAAAAGGCATGAATGATCCTCAAAAAATGGCTTGCTTTGTCCCAGCCATGTGTGAGCATTGTAAAAGTAGCTCCTCATTGGCCACTGGTATTGATTACTATACCCTAGGCTAGCCATCATGCCTGATGGTTCATATCGAACAAGCGACGTTACAAGACTGCCAGAGCACTCCGCACAGCTGTCACCTGTTTGCTTCCACACTCACTAGCAGTCACAGCCAGCCCACACAAACATGCCATCCAGCTCCCGCAACAGAACCGATCCAGATGCCTCCAACATGTGCCATCTCAGCTCTGCAATCCAATCCATTAAAAGCCCTCCATTAATCTCCATTTGTTAACCCGAGTTTGCTACCTGGAGCCAAGCGAGGAGGTCTATAATACTGCCCTGCCCTGATTCCATTGGGCTTTATTTGTTTCTCTTCCTCTGTAAAAGGACTACAGGATTTGGATGCTTGTCCAGCAGAGGCATTGTTTGATTTTGTGGCTTTTGGAGGAATCCCCATAAAGCCTTAGAGAGAGATAAGATGATCGATGGTCTAAGTCTAAGGATTCTGCTCAAACTCAGCGGTCTGCGCAGGATGGGTTTACTGGATGTAATGTACTATATCTGTGCTGGCAAGTGAGGCAGAGAGATGCTGTGCAATGCTCAAATACGGCACAGGTGTGAGGTGTTGCAGTCTCGCTGTGGATCAGTGAATTAGTAGCACAGGGGCTTGACTGTACAGGACAGATCATACCCTAGCGAGCATAAAGGGGCAGATGTGTCCCTGTACTCAAGCGCTGGATGCAGGAACTGCTCTGATTTAGTCAAATGTGTCGAGGCACCAAACCTAACAAGAAGTGAAAAAAGTTGCATTGATAAATGGGTGTAATTTAATTCAAGCTTTTATTCAGCAAGGGTGCATTAAAATGAGAGAGATACAGTATTTTGTAGCATTGCAAATATCCTTAGTATTTCAATTAAATGCATATTTTATGGTTTTAGATTCTATAAGTGCTGTATTTAGTTTGATTGTTTTTAAAGACATCTATTGTACCAGAATCACCTTGATGAGCTCTTCGGTTTGTGTAAAACCTGGAGGACATCTCACTGTCACCATCAAGAATGGAAAGAGTTCACATGATAAATGTGACATAGTTTACATAGTTTAGACTCCAATGTATTCAATGACACTCAATAAACCCTTGATATGGCTAGCAAGAACAGCCTTAGTAACGTCATTGACTTTTTATACAAGTGCTTGATACACACTTACCTGTAACACTCTCAATATACAAAGCTACAAGCAGTACACACAAACTAATAGAGTATACAATACAATACAATAGCCATGTGTGCTGGTTATAGCTGAAGGCTAGCCGGTGACAAAAGGCCCTTTTAAGAAGCCCTCCTTTTTATTTCTAAGCATCACCATCACCGCAGAATTCATGTTACATGAACTCATTAAACTCACACAGACAGGAGTTTCATTTGATCATTGATGTGAACAGCACAAAAATCTACAGCTTGCTGTAGCTGTGACCCTTTGATAGTAGCAGCTGGGTTAGTAGCATTTTCCCCGGGTTCTATTCTTTTGTGTTTGTATGTGTGTGTGCGTATGTACCACTGGAGGAGGTGTGTGTGCTTGTTTGTGTTTGTGTCTATATGATGAAGGAGCCTTCAGGCAACTAAAGAACACACAGGCTCTCTAATGAAATGTCTGCAGCCTGGCTGCCTTTATTGAGTCTAATAACACATCATTACAGAGATCGCTGTGCCCACCCTCCTTCACTACAATAGAGGTCCGAACAGGTGAGGCAGGTCTCCTATTTGGCTTCTCTCTTTTGATCGTACCTCCTCTTGTTTTCTAATTATGCGGTGTATAATAATAATTTCTTTTATTTCTACTAAGAATGTAATTTCAAAACACTGAAAATACATGTTTTGATGGCATTGGTGGCATTGTTTTCCTGGAAAAATATTCTTTCATCTGAATTAAAAATATGTTTGCATTGGCTTTCCCATATCTGCCTGCGGTGTCCTAATGAGTGCATGCTTGTCTGACAATTGGCCTCTATCTGCGAATGATTAAAAATAACAAGCACATTAGTGTTTGGATGTCCCGGTGGACACTGTCGCTTCAATTATCACTTAGTGGAGGCTATGTTAAACTAGCCCTGTTGATAAAAAAGTCATCCCTCAAAACAGACTGTGTAAACCAGAGGTCAATTTGTGAGTAAAGATACACTGAGGCTAACAATCACTGCCTTTTTGCTTTGCCATTAAACAGGTGCTTATCCAAAAGGGCTCCATATTACATGGATAGTCCCGCTGGAGCAACCTCTTGCTCAAGGGCAATAGCGATTACAACTCTTAGATTTCAGGATTGTTGGAGTTTGTACTGAGTACTAGTTCAGATCCTTAGGCTACACCATCCCCAAATATTTGATTATTTTCTTTAGACCTCAGTAGATATTAGGGATGCAATGGTACAGTGAGCCCACGGTTCGGTTTGTATCACGGTTTTCTGCCCACGGTAGCGGTTCATTTCAAAACATCAATATTACTGTACAGTACTGTATGTGAGCTCTAACATAGCGGGAGGTCATTTGCCCATTCTATTTCAAGTTATCAAGGTACAGAGATGATATTGAATGTAAAAAAGGTACAGATTAAGTCAAAACACCACATTTATATCTAAAAAAGAACACTTAGGCCCGGTTTCACAAACAGGGCTTAGCTTAAGCCAGGGCTAGGCATTAGTTAAATTAAGATATTTAAGCAATTTTCACAAAAATGCCTTATTAGAAAATATTACAGGTGTGCATCTTAATACAGAACAATGACACTGACATGTTTTAAGATATGTCAGAGCAAGATTTTTGCATCTGAAACAGTACAATTTAGTCTGGGACTAGCTTAAGCCTTGTCTGTGAAACTGGGGGTTAAGTTATTTTTGCCCTCTTTCAAAAACGGCCAATATAAAAAGTATAAAGTGAAATATAAACATGAACATTATTCAAATAAATATTGACAGCAACAAGAAAGTCTAGTTTATTTCAGCTTTACTCTTACTCGTGTCGTAAAGTGCTGGAATAATTTTGCTGCTGAAATGTTGCAGCCTGAGCCAGAAACAGAAAGTTCCAGAAACGTAGCGAATTCATCAGTAAAACATCAGTGGCTCAACTTCACTTTTACGATGCTAGGGGCTTTCCCTGCCATTCATGTTTAGACAGTTTACACTGTACTCATCTGCAGTTCATTGTGGCTCTGAAGTATGGCCATTAAAGCTGATTAGCCACTCTAATTGATTGTGTTTATTCCAGCTACACCACGCATGCTTCTGAAGGGGCTCTGTGCTTCTTCTGTGAAGATACACGCATAAGCCTCCTTTGACTAAATAATTAAAATAATAACAAAATCTGTCAAATCTCATGAACATCCTTTGCCATGACTTATTGGGAGAGGCATAAGTTTACGTTTTAGTCACACAACATTGGTTAATGTCATTTCGCAATATTTTTTTTAATGAACATTTATAAATTTTTTTGCAAAGTTTTGTGCAAATCTGTAATGGAAAGGCGGCTGTTGTCTAAAATTGTTTGAGCAAATTATTCACTCTTGACTGTTGACTTGCTATGCATCTAGGATAGCTTTATGCACATATCATTTTACTGTATAGCAAGATTCTTTAATACATTTTTATGTGTTATTCCAAAATTAGCATAAAAATATGTGGACGAAAACCCCAACTTGTTTGGGATAATGGCGCAAAAGGAGTCCATTCAAAGCACACCTGGAGCCAAAAAACATAATAGTGACCCAGGTAAATATTGCTGAGATGAGCCAAAAAAAAGTATCTTTTTATCTAGAATTCAAAGTTGTGTGTGTGCTGCAAATCTACTGTAACACTGCCCACACCTCAAAAAAAGCACCATACCTACAGTGAAGCAGCATCATGCTGTGAGGCCGCTTTTTTATCAGCAAAGGCTGAGCGTCTTGTTAAAATGGAAGGTAGACAGAATGTAGCGAAAACTGCAAGAAGGAAATGAATTTATGAACTCATGCAAAAAACATGTATTGACACAAATAGGTGAATGTCCTACAGTTGTATTGTAAAATCACAACATCTTGCGACCAACCTAAATGGCCTGGAGCCAAGCGTTATTTAGTTCACCCTTGACTTAATGCGACCCCAGCTGTTTTAGTATTGGCAAGCATTGGTTATTTTTACTTACTGTCACATGGTGATTCTGTAGTCATGCAAACAATGTACTTTAAAGAAAATTTCATGCTTAATACCTTTGTCGTAGTTATTTCTTTCCTGCACTCCCTGGGCTTTGACAGTGCTCTTGAGTGCCATATAATGGTCTAAAAATAATGCAGGTGTGAGTGTCTGCTGCATGCTGGGACACTGGGGGTTATTGGGTTCTTCTCTCTTAATCCTCTATGCAGCATCAGGTGGGATGCTGACAGGACTAACCTGTCTCTAAAACAATTCCAGTCCATGTGGGCAGGTGGCTAAACGACTGGCTTTATATTTTATTTATCACCTTGTGAAAATGGGATTTCTGGAAACAGATAAGATTTCATCCTATGTAAATACAGGGTAATGGGTTGAGACGTGCTTTCCTGTTTCATTACATGCTGAGATGTGTTATGCTCTTTGGTATGTATAACTCTCCTTTTGACCTGCCTAGGTATAAGATGAAGGCAGGTTGAAGCTAAGTACAAGTGTAAGTAGGTTAGGAGAGTTAGGATGGTTCAGGGTAACCCGTGCTAGTGCCATCCAACTAAAACACAATTTTTTATGTAATGCATTATTTACTTCTATTACTTTTACAGTATATGTATTTTAATGCACATTATATATTAAACTTGAAAAAATGTACACTATGAATCCTGTGGAGCATTAACACATGCTGCTATCGAACTATTTTGGCCTGTTCACCAGAGAGTAACATTGCAAAACCCTCAAAAATAATAAAACAGAAATGGTGACAAGATTCCGTAACAGTATGTCTTGAGATTATAGATTTGGACAGTTTTTCAATGCTGTGATCTCAGTGCTGTCTAAGTTTTGACCATGGGTCCATGCCCTGTGGCGGGCTGTCGTTCGCTGTGTTGGCAGGGTACGGCTGGAGGCCTTTTCGGACAACAGCAGCAAGCTCCAGCTGTCCCTTCAAGAGATCATCGAATGGCTGACAGCTAAAGACGAGGAGCTGTCCGAGCAGCTACCCATAGGTGGGGATGTGGGAGCAGTGCAGCACCAGCGGGAGTTTCACCAGGTTGGCTTTACACTCATGCTGTCTTTCTTCAAATTATCATATCTTTTCTCTTGCTGACTTTGCTCCTGAACACGGTTAATCTGGTCATCCATCAACATAACAGAATCAATTCAATATTTAAGACTGCAATATGGCAGTAGGAGTTCAGACAGAATGACATTAAAGATTGGAGCCCACCCACCTGTAAGTTAATAAAAAAAGCCTCTGAATCCATTATCAAGATGCAAAAGTAGACCTGAATGAAACATGTTAATTGGAAATCTGAACCCCCCTCTGTTCAGAAACCACAAAGAGGCTTGCAAGATCACTGAAAATAGAACAAAGAGAATTGTGGCACCAACTGATGTATGCAACTTTTATGTTTACACTTTTTTTTTTCTCCACAATTTAGTGATAGTTCACTTAAAAATACTTTTATTCAAGTCATTCTAATCATAACATTCTTTCTGACACCGGACAATGGATGGGGAAATTTGGTGCATAAATTAATGGGTATAAAAAGCTTCAATGCTTCAATTTGAAGAAAATGACACAAAATTATTAGGAAAGAATTACACAGGAAGCTGTGGATCTTATAATGTTTTACAGACATGTATGTGTATAAATTCCAGTTAAGTGGATAGTTTACCCAAAAATGAAAATTCTGTTATTAATTACTTACCCTCATGTCGTTCCAAATCCATTAGACTTTCATGCATTCTTGGAACACACATTAAGCTATTATTAATTAAATCTAAAAGCTTTTTGACATTTCATAGACATCAATGCAGCTACCACATTCAGAGTCCAGAAAGGTAGTTAGAACATCGTTAAAATAGTCCATTTGACATCAGTGGTTCAACCATAATTTTATGAAGCTACAAGAAAGAGAAGAAATCATTGAATAAAGATATGATTTCTGTAGATTCATAAAATTATGGTTGAACCACTGATGTCACACAGACTGTTTTAATGTTGTCCTTCCTACCTTTCTGGGCTTTGAACATGTCAGTTGTGTTGCTGTCTATGGAGGATCAGAAAGCTCTTGGGTTTCATCTAAAATATCTCAATTTGTGTTGTGAAGACGAACAAATGTCTTACAGTTTTGTAACAACACGAGGGTGAGTAAATAATGACAAACTTTTTTTTATTTTGGGGTGAACTGTTCCATTAAGAAAATATTGGTAACACTTCAGAATAGCGGGTCAGAATAATGCATTAGTTAAGCACTAGTTAATGGTTAATTTGTTCACAATTAAGCATTAGTTGAGCAAAACACACTAGTAATTAATGATTAACTTAACGTTTTAAGGGCCTGAATTATTCATTAGTTAAGCACAAATAAACTAGTAA
>JAUCNO010000152.1:13140718-13185295 GCA_032353835.1 Enteromius viviparus
ATAGCTAACTGAACCGGACCTGTCATTTCACAATTATAAGCCCTCACCGGCATTTCTTTAGTAATGTTTGCACTTTTTAGCGCCGAAAGCGGACCTTTTCACTGACGTAATGACGCAGTGACGTGCACTTGCTAGCCTGTTCCATTTACGGATTCTCCGAATGCTTAAGAGGAGCCTCGCCTAGCCTCTGAAGAAAGTGACTTGGAAGGACCAGTCCTGCCAAGAAAGTATCCTTGACATTGAGAAACACCCCTAGTGTTCATTAGGTTTTCGCTGAGGAGCCGAGCCGGTGTTACGGCCCCTAGCGGCGATACAGCCCCTATGGTGATGGGACGTGACGTCTTCGTTCCTTTCTTCAGGGAATAAGGGGTTAAAATACGTAACCGAGATGTTCCCTTTCGGTTGTCACTTCGACGTCACAGCGGTGACTGGCGAAAATGGATCCCTACCAAAGTGCCATGGAGACTGTCCTTTCCAGTCCCATGTGAGCTACACTCCTGGTTGAGTGAGCGCGTGCACTGAGGGGACAGGGTGCACCCTGAGCCTGGTATGCCAGGGTGATGGCATACACTATCGAGTGGGCCATCTTCTGCTTAGAGACGGCATTCCCCTTCTGCCGACCTCCATGACAAACTAAGAGCTTGTCTGAGGTCCTGATTTGGCCCTCTTGATGGAGGCCAATGCGAGCAGGAGGAGCGTTTTTATTGATAAAACCCCAACTTGACTACTGGCAAAGGCTCAAAGGGATCCTCTCTCAATGCTCTGAGCACGAGAGAGAGATCCCAAGAGGGTATACTAGAGGGCCGAGGAGGATTTAACCTGCTAGCACCTCTAAGGAACCTGATGATCAGATCATTCTTACCCAGAGACCTGTCATTGACAAGAGTGGAGGAAGACAGCCTTCGCTCCAACCCTTGCTGCAGAAAAAGAAGCAAGGATCTGATCAGGCATGTTCGGGGGTCTTCTCTTTGAGAAGAGCACCAGTTGATGAACAGGTTCCAGTTCAACGCGTAGGCTGCTCTTGTAGAAGGCGCTCTAGCAGAAGAAAAAGTGTCAACTACCCCTTGAGGTAGGCCACTTAGAACCTCCATGTCCCATCCAGGGTCCAGACATGGAGTTTCCACAAATCTGGAAACGGGTGCAATAGGGTGCCCCGTCTCTGAGTCAGTAGATCCTTCCTCAGAGGAAACGGCCAAGGAGGGGCTGTCACGAGAAGCATGAGCTCACTGGGGGGAACGTATATTTGCGCAGCCCCTGAGGCCAGCTATAAGCCAGGGCATCTCTGCCTAATGTTCCCTTGGTCAGAGCGTAAAACAACTGGCAATGAGAAGTTCCTGGGGAGAAAAACAGGTCTACCTGTGCTGCACTGAACTTCTCCCAAGTCAACTGAACCGTCAGGGGATGGAGTCTCCATTCTCCAGGGAGCACTTGAGCTCGAGACAGCACGTCGGCTGTCTGGTAGTAAATACCTGGAATATGAATGGCGCGAAGCGACCTCAGATGCTTCTGACTCCATAGAAGAAGGAGGCGGGCGAGCTGGGACATCCGACGGGAGCGTAGACCACCTTGATGGTTGATGTACGCAACGGTCGAAGTGTTGTCCGTGCGGACCAGAACGTGACAGCCCTGAAGGTGCTCTTTGAGGCGACCCAGAGCTAGACGATCTGCTAGCAACTCGAGGCAAATTATGTGCCAATGCAGATGAGGTTCCGTCCAAACACTTGAGACTGCATGCCCGTTGTACGTGGCACCCTATCCTGTGGTGGAGGCATTTGTGAATACCACAGCATGCCTGGAGACCTGTTCTAAGGGCACTCCTGCCCGCAGAAACTTTAGGTCTGACCACAGGGAGAAGGCTAGGTGACAGGCTGGAGCTACTTGAACCCGCAGTGAGCCACTCTTCCATGCCCACCTCGGGAATCGATCGTGAAGCCAAAGCTGAAGCGGTCTCATATGGAGCAACCCCAGCGGAATTGTCGCTGAAGCCGCTGCCATATGCCCCAGGAGCCTCTGAAATTGTTTCAGTGGAACTGCATTCTCGTTCTTGAACGTATTCAAGCAAGTAAGTAGAGACTGAGCACGCTCTTCTGTGAAGCGCGCTGTTTGGGAGACTGAGTCCAATTCCATCCCGAGAAAAGAGATCCTCTGCACAGGACAGAGTTTGCTCTTCTCCCAGTTGACCTGAAGATCCGACAGGCTGAGGTGTCGTAACACCAGGTCCCTGTGTTCGCACAACTGAGCTCTGGACTGTGCTAGTATTAGCCAGTTATCAAGGTAGTTGAGTATACAAACCCCTTTGTCCTTCAGAGGAGTCAGGGCTGCCTTGCCCACTTTTGTGAACACACGGGGCGACAGGGAGAGCCCAAAGGGCAGGACACGATACTGATATGCTTTTCCTTCGAACGCGAACCTCAGGAAGGGCCTGTGTCGCGGAAGGATTGAAACATGAAAGTATGCGTCCTTCAGGTCTATTGCTGCAAACCAATCCAGGGGACAGATGCATTCGAAAATGCGTTTCGGTGTCAACATCTTGAACGAAAGCCTGTGATTCAAGACTTGCAGATCCAGGATCGGTCGTAACCCACCACCTTTCTTGGGCACTATGAGATACGGGCTGTAAAACCCTGTTCTCTTATCGGTTGGAGGGACCGGCTCTATTGCTATCTTCTTCAGCAGAGTAGCAATCTCCGCACGCAGGACAGGGGCATCTGCAGCATTTACCGTAGTGAAGCAAACACCCCTGTACCTTGGCGGCCGCCGGCCAAACTGAACCGCATAACCAAGCCGAATGGTGTTGATGAGGCATCGAGATGGTCTGAGCACTATCCAGGCATCTAAGAACCGAACAAGAGGCACCATCGCAACCACCGGGGTGCTGGAGGTGGGGCAGTAAGGGGGATTGCAGGGGTCAGCATCTCTGACCTGGTTCGGAGGGAGCCTGCATGTGTATGTGTGTGTAAGTTACGTGCTACCTGCGCTCTGACTGCTGCCTGAAATGAGAGGAGAGTGAGTGTTACAAAGCTCTTTTTTAGGCCTGTCCACATCACCTCGTCCCCTCAGGGGACCCAGAGATAGAGAAAACCGCTCTTCTTGTCGAGATTTTGGAATCAGAGCCCGAGGGCAGCTGGCCGCCTGCAGCGGACATGACGGAAGTCTCAGTCTGCTTCTTCTGGTTATCCTGCCAGAAGGTAGAAGTCTGCGGATACAGTTGCCTCCAACAGACCTCTCAACCTGGTCATCTGATCATCAGGGGGAGCTCCAAAAGTGACAACTGACACCATTTTGGTCAATCAGGCTGCCCAAATAGAGACACCAACAGTGTCGATGTGCGGGCGACAGGAGGCGCTCTCCGAGGAGAGTTCCTGACTGTCACTGCAAGGCTAGCCCTCTCTCCTCCGGAACCGGAAGCTCCACGGACGCTGCCAGCGCGAGCCCCAGAACACGAAAGAGGAATAGTGACTTCCCTCAACGGTCATGTAAATAAGCATTATTCGCAACTCCAAGATAGTCATCTACCTTAATGAGAAACATGAACTATCCACCAACGCAGCTTTAGCATGCTCAATGCCCAGGCATGTAAACAACGTTCGTGACTGTCCGCTGACGCCAGGAAACGATCACATTCAACAACGCACTGATGGTATGACATTCCTCGTTAAAGGAAGCGTCTTTAAAAAGACGTACCACCCGTGAGTACTCTTTCAGCTTTGCTCTTTTGTGAAAGGCTGAAGCAAACAGGGAAGATGGCCACTAGGTAAACAAATCCAGATAGTGCACTACAAATTTTACCGCCACTCGACTGGAACCACCGTTGTTGCAACACCGTAACACCAGCCTTTCTCCGTTGCTCGCAGAGTACAATGGCTCCAAGAACGTTCACATGAACTGCTCGGCTCTGAAGAGAAAAAGCTAATGAACGCTAGATCTGCTGACCTACTTATACTCGCGCTGCGATTGGCTTCAGCTGATCCTAATGAGCGTATGCCAATGAAATTCATTGGCGTGTTTACATACACGCAGAGTTGTTTTGGCATCTCGAAGCGAGATTCCTATTCGTCGGTCACCGACGTGATGTTTACGTTCCCTTCTTCAGGGAACGAGGGTTACAATACGTAACCGAGACGTTTTGGTAACTAACTCTTTTTAGTCAGATTTTGTCAATTATTTGTGGATCCAGTTCACAAAACCAGTCTAAATGATTTGTGCACGAATCAGTTTGGTTCAGATCTTACTAGAGGGATGATTAGCAGCAAACAAGTTTCAGAAGTCTTAAAAATACAGTAGAATTGACCCTTTTTTTTTTTTTGCATCTAAGCTAACTCCTGTTCGTAGCAATTGAATGAAATTAAAATTACTGGCACATTACTCAAAATATCTCATTTTAAATGTTAGAAGAAGCAGTGTCATAGAGGTCTAAAACCTTTCATTTATGGTCATACTATAACTTTAAAATGTGTGCTGCTCTCTTACGTTTCTTCATGGTACTAAAATACATAAAGACACATGCACACAGAATGGAGCAGGTGGAGGGCTAATCTAATATATCTGTTTTTTTTTTTTCATTAGGTTGAGCTCTTTTGAATCAGCTCATTTGTAGCCTGTTCATTGAGCTGCTATACCTCCAAGTGTGAAGTGTCCAACTGTGGGGACCGAATGAAAGAGACACTATGAAGAGCGAAAGGGGGGCAACAGAGAGAGAAATGTTGAGAAAGTTGGAACGAGGTGGAGTTCAGAAAGAGCGAGTTGAAGGGAAAGTAAAAGGCTGAATGACTGATAAAGGGAGAAAGAGTTACACCGAGCGTTCGCATGTGCCCGTATGTATGCGTATGACGGAGAGAAAGAGTGAGCGCTGAGAGCGGTATGCTATGATGGTATTGTTTTTGTGACAGAGATCAGTGGCTGGCTGAATGTGCTTTATTTGCAGTGGGGCTGCTCTCCCAGGCTAATAAAATGTGAAGCTCCCGCTGCCTGCAGTGGCATGCTGTGCACAGCGGGAGGCAGGGCTTTTTTGTGTTCCCCTGCCCAAATTATGGAACCGTCAATACCCTCCCTGGATCCCGTCAATAGAACCACGCTTTGTGACTGATGGGAGACCAACTTCAAGGCTATCCTGAAAAAACGGAGAAAGGGAAAACAAGTGAGAGAGAGTGAGAGAGAGAGAAGAAAAACTTGACCTGCTTTTTCCCAAATATGGTCTATATGCTTCGGCAGTCTGACATAGAAGGTTGTTTTTAGGTTTGTCTGAGCCTTTGTGAAGACTGAGGCACTCAATAGAGCAACAAACCATTGCTATCGTTTCACTTTCTAAACCATGTGGGAGGGAACGCACTTGCCATCGTCGCTGTTGTTGATTTGCCTTGATCTGAATGGTGACATACCCTCAGGGTGAAGTCTGAGACATTAGACGCACTGTTGCTGTGTTAGCGTTAGCATGTATTCCTTATGAAACCTGAAAGGGATTTTCCAGCGCGTTTGTAGACTTATGGTTTTAACGTTTTGATGGAGGGGGACGGCTATGGGGGATATTTGTTGTGGATGGTAAGCCTCATTAGCAATAAGCAGACATTTGATTGGGATAATGCTCCACAGTTGTACAAGTACGTGTAAACTTAAAAGGTTAGGCGATTCAAAAGGTCCTCACAGAAATTTAATTTTAAAAGTTCATGCAAATTAGAACTTTTCGTATGATGCCATAATTAACTTTTGTAAGTAAATCTAGATATTCTATTATATCCAATATATATATTTATATACCATTGAATAATGACTGAATGAACATAAGCTTAAGCAGCAAAATATTGTTCATTTTTGTTCAACCAAGTCCAACAGACCAGTATTGTGCCGTGCGTGATTTCACATTGAGCCGTATATACTACACACAGCTGTTGTTCACTGATGAGCTGCGCAAAAACATGCAATCATTATCAGCGTGGATTTGCGCAGCTCGTCAATGAACAACGGCTGTGTGTAGTATATATGGCTCAATGTCAAATCACGCATGGCACTGATGGCATTTACCGCTGATTACAGGATGGCTTTACTGACAAAACGAGCAAACATATCGACCGATCTGGATCGGTGCATCCCTACTTATATATATTTATATACTTATACTATATTTCAGAACATTAGAAACGCTAGTTGGTGTTCCAGTATAATCGGTCCGCCAAAACTCATCCAGTGAGAAACGTTCTGCGGTGTAAAAATAAGTGCGATTAAAATACGTTAAAAAAGTGTACCGCGTTAATTTTGTGTAATTAATTAATATAAATTAACGTGTTAAAGTCCTGGCCCTACTTTTTATTTAATCTTTTTTTTAATTAGCAGTTTTTAAATAGTTTAAGTTAACAGCAACACAACTGACCAAAAACTTAATTAATATATTTCTGTAATTAAATTAATATTATTATTATTTTTAATTAAATATTTTTAAATTAATACTTTTATTTTTTCTTTTGCAGTGCCAACATATCACACATTAAAGCCATCTTGCCTCACACCTCTATAACCTAAAACCCTTTAAATCTCACATTCTGCCCACCTCCAGGTTTTTACCCTAGCAGCATTTAACTTCTTCTGTGTGTGTGTGTGTGTGTGTATTGCAGACCTTTTCAGACAGGTGTGTGGTCCAGGTGGACTGACAGATCAGAAACATCTCAGCCTGTTACTACACGAGTCTATTCAGATCCCTCGGCAGCTCGGGGAGGTGGCAGCGTTTGGAGGGAGCAACGTGGAGCCCAGTGTCCGCAGCTGCTTTCGAATGGTAAGACTTCAGATTCTCTCTTTCAGTATCTCTCATTTTCTCTGATGTGATTTCTGTTTAGATGATGAAAGGGCCTCCGTCTACACAGACCCTTTGCTGTCTGTGATGAGCAAATCTTCTTAAATATTTGTACCAGAGGCACGCTTTCTCACTTTCCTTCTTTATTGCCTGTCACATTTCTCTCTCGCCCTCGCTCTCTCCTAACTAGGCTCTGCTTCCCCTGGGTTTTTGGGCTGGAACGTACAGAGATTAAAGAGCTGCTCTGTGACTTTAGTCCTTTGGGTTTTAGTGAGTCACTGGCCAGAAACATACTTTACGCAAATGTTTGGTCAGTACTTGATAGTCCTGTTGTGCTTATTAAATGTGCACTTCTCCTTAACTGTGCCAACATCAAGCTTGCAGACTCAAGGGGCAACTGATAGAGGTACCTTCAAACATCTGTGCCATTAAAAGAGAAGTGCATAATTTCAATGCAATTACCACCACTAAACGAAATAGCAAACACAATGGCTATTTTAAAACATTTCCCTAAACACTCCCAGCCGTTGGTTACATTGTTTTGATCACACCATGGGTTAGATTAAAAGTGGCTTGCTTTTGTCTTTCTATATTTCTGGTATGCAAAATAGTATTTTACCAAATAAGAAAATAATGCACATAAAGCTTAAACCAGACGTGTTGTTATTCAGTTAAGCAGCATGGACGTTAGTCATCACTCATCAGTTAAAATATAATTATTAGTTATTTTAGAAAATGCTATTATTTTTTGGTCTGTAACCCCAAAAAGTGTAAATGCATATCACAACTGTCTCAACTGAATATATAATGCACAGGACTAATTTGTTAATGTATAAGAAACCTGTCTGCTATTGAAGCTATGCTTATGCTGCTAATATTCTGACTTGGTATTAAAGACTGAATCTATATAACACAAGCAGTCATGTTGAATAATACTTATTTTAAAACCATGTTGTATTTTTCCAGGCGTCTTTGATGAATGGAAAGTTCAAAAGACCAGCATTTATTTCAATAAAACGTTTCTGTAACAATATTATTGATTTCTTTAAAAACAAAAAAATGTAACAGCAGTGTACAGTAAATTGAGTTGGGTTCAATTGCAGAGGCTTTTGGTTACATATACTTGCATTAAGTGTGTTTCAGACTTCGATAGTCTATGCTAATTAAGGAAAATGAAGGTGTAATGCTCGCTGACATCTTCTCATCCATCTTTACACTTACGAGGCTGTAATTTGGAAAATGCAGGGGCATCGCAGTGGAACCTGCTGGCATTTCATTCTACTGATGGTCTAATTATGAAATTGGTATAGGGCACAGGTTTCTTGTAGAATGGCTTTAAACCTTTCATTCTTAGGTCTGCTCTTAATTAAATCCTGTTCCATGAAGAGCATGTGTGCAATTTCAGGCACATGTAATTAAAATTAATTCACATTTGTTCCATGCCTGCCTTTATAATTCTGGAAGAAATGCCAATCAGTGCTTTCCAATTACACCGTTTTTTTTTCACTAGCTGCATTAATCATGACAGATCAAGAATGATACAGATCGGTGTGGGTTTCAGTGTGCATCTAAATGAAAAGACTGGTTCACTTCATTTGAAGTTATGGACCATCTCATGGGATACTCTCAGCTGCCCCTATGGTTTGGACTGTGTAGAAAATCCTCTTTTGTTGTTTCAGTGAAACTTCTGGAGTCTTCCACTCAACTCCTCACTGTGCACTTTGGTCTCAGTCCTAGACTACAAACCCTGCTAAAGACACACACACACATACATTGCCTTTACCCTCTCAGGAGACGACACACTTCGGTGACTACTAAGAGCCACAGTAGAGATACTCATGTTAATTATAAAGCTTTGCCCGAGCTTCAGAGTGCGCCCAAGGGAAATCAACCTTTTAATGCATCTTCGATGCGTATTTAATGATAATTTAGCACATTCCAGATTTTTATGTCATCCTCTTTTATTAGGTTTATTGCTTGTCATCCGTTTCCCACTGTGTCACTATAACAAGGGCTCTCTCTGAGATTGTATCCTTCCCATTCACGGGGCCGTGATTGCCCTGTATCGCATGAGCACTTTTAAGGGACATGCTCTGATAGGGTGATTGTGCCCATCAGCTACCAGAAGTTGTTTTGGAGCTTAATTGAGCGTGCATAATGAACAATATGTCTTCTTCGTATCAGGATTTATGCTACTTGTTGCTGTGTGGTTTGTATCTTTCTCATGTGTCTCTTCTGCGTCTACCTCTAGGCTCCAGGAAAGTCAGCAATCGAGGTTTCTCACTTTCTGGAGTGGATGAGCCTAGAGCCTCAGTCTGTAGTGTGGCTTCCTGTTCTGCACCGGGTAACTGTGGCCGAGACTGCCAAGCACCAGGCACGCTGCTACATCTGTAAGCAGTGCCCTATCAAGGGCTTCAGGTAAGCTGCTGCAGTGCGGAGTCGTTTGTTTTTTGGAGAAAGACGGTACAGACCTCTCTATCATAATTTTTTAGGTAATCAGAATAAATGATTAAAACATCCTCTTTTAGTTGTCAAGGAGTTAGAGGTAATAGCACTGAAGTTAAGAAATGCAGAGGAAATAGTATACATGGGTTGTTAATGGACTGGATTTTTGTTAGGGGTTAATTAAGTATGTGAATACTGTTAAATTTGTATTTAAATTTTGTTTGTTAAAAAAAAAAAATCTTTGTTGTAGTTGGTAATGTATTATTTATTTTTATCTCATTTATTGAATGCATTATAATGCAATGCACTGTGTGTTTAAAATAAGAAGAATTGAGCAATAAATAAATAATAAAAATAATGTAGAATTACATTGCTAAAAAAAATATTTTAGTACTGCTCTACAATTTAAATAGACCTTTTATAAACTTTTTAAATAAATAAAATGGTCCAAAATTAAAAAAGAAAAAGCTTAATTAAAACATTACAATTTCCACAAACATATTAAGCAGCACAACTGTTTTTAACATTTATAATAATAGATTATAATTAATAGGAAAAAAAAAAAATACTGGAATATTGTAAATTTTACCATCACAGGAATAAATTACATTTGAACATATCTCAAAAACAGTTATTTTAAATTGTAATGATATTTCAAAATATTACTCTCTTATTGTATTTTTGATTAAATGAATGTAGGCTTAATGAGCATGAAAGACATAGTTTTAAAAACATTAAAGCATCTCGCCAACACGGAACTTCTAATTGGTAGTGTATAATAAGTAATAATACATTAAGTAATACTGAGACGTTTTGATTACTCTAATCAAAAGGTTATCTTAGTTTTGGCTGTTAATAACAATTTAAGACTAGCAGGGTGCCGGATAGTGCCGGTGAACACAAGTGCTATGATGACTCTGCATTTAGACTATACTAAACCATCACTATCTGGCACCCGGCTAGTCTTAAATTGTTATTATCAGCTGAGTACTTCAGATTTATGATCTGA
Source organism: Enteromius viviparus (assembly GCA_032353835.1). Taxonomy (NCBI): domain Eukaryota; kingdom Metazoa; phylum Chordata; class Actinopteri; order Cypriniformes; family Cyprinidae; genus Enteromius; species Enteromius viviparus. The sequence goes on from JAUCNO010000152.1 coordinate 13,150,954, forward strand.
ATCTATTCACAATCCTAAAATGAGCAGATCAATATTTGGATGTAACATATGTCTCTCCCTTTTTTAATCAGATACCGAAGTCTGAAACAGTTCAATGTGGACATCTGCCAGACGTGTTTTCTGACGGGCCGGACTACCAAGGGCAAGAAACTACACTACCCCATCATGGAGTACTACACCCCGGTACATATGCTTTGTTACTTGCTGAGATTTTTCCTTGCCAACTGGCAGCATTGTGTGTGCTCATAGGTTTCAAATTCAATCACTATTGTACGAGGCACTACGCAAAATAAATATGAATTGAACCAAATTGATCTCCTGTAGTGAAATACAGCACAAGGCCATTTGCTTAATGGTTTTCCTATGCTCCAGTCTGAGTTTTATAGGTGGGCGTCTTTATTATGCACCGGCTTTCTGTGGCTGCTCAAAAGATGATAGATTGAGATGGGAGGAAGACGAATGTTCTGTGGGGGAACTGATGTACTGGCTGTGTGTCGGAGGAATGTTACGAAGGGGATGTGTTGTGTCTCAATCGCTCATGTTCTTTCATTTTTCTCTCTGCTGGCTCTTGTTCTGTCTCTCTCTCTCTTTCTGAATCATTCCAGACGACCTCAGGCGAGAAGATGCGGGACTTCGCAAAGACGCTAAAGAACAAGTTCCGCTCGAAGCAGTATTTTAGTAAACACCCTCAGAGGGGATACCTGCCCGTTCAATCAGTACTGGAGGTGGAGAGCTCTGAGACGTGAGTCTGACTTCCTGTCTCTGCTGATGAGAATCACACCTATGCGCCTTTGTGCTCTTTTTAAAGGTTTATAAGTGGAGAACTTAGGAACTGTACACGGCTCACTGCAAACAGTTTTTTTCTCTCCTGTTGAAAAGAAACCATTTAAACCAGCTGAAGCTGATGGCCTTTTTTTTGCATTTCAGCTCATCAGGCTGGGAGAGCATCTGGCTGTTCAGGTAAACCAAGAAACGGATACAAATCTAGATCAGCTGGTTGTCCTGAGATTTTTTTGATTTGAGATAAAGGTGAAAACCTAGCTGGTCTTGACTGGATTAAGCTGGTTTCCCAGCCTCGCCAGGTTATCTTATCTCCATCTGGTTTAACTGGACATCCATCTGTTTTCCCATCTTGGCAAGCTTAAAGCACCCTCGAAATCAAGCGAACAGATCAGCCTGAGCAGGTTCATAGACCGGCTAAGAGCAGAAAACTAGGCATTCATACATACAGTAACAAGCTACTTTGCTAACAGATGTGTGTGTTCTTGTTTTGACAGGCCCTGCTCATCTCCCAGGCTGCCTCATGCGGACACACACAGCCGGATCGAGCATTTTGCCAGCAGGTACGAGTTCAGTCTCACACGGACAGCGATCGCACCTCACTTATGCTCTGATATTCTCCCAGCAGCCACTTCTGCTCACTCCCCTGAGCTATGATTGGCATATTGATCCTCTTTGCATGGATATGGTGTTCCAAACAGCAGGGCCTTAACAACTGCCTGGGAGGAAGTGAGAGGGATGTGAGAAAGAGAGAGAGAGAGTGAGAGATGGCATTCAGAGGGGTGGACAGGGGTCAGCTGCTTTCTACTAGAAGAATAAAGGCTCAACCCACAAGGTCTGGAGGGCTCGAGGGAACTGCCAGCATGGATCAGTCTCGTTCTGGCTGGGATATAGTGCACATTACACGCTCAGGAAACACTCAAACAGACATGCGTTTGTACTCAAACATGTTAAAACGCTTGCTCATACTTACACACAGTTATATCCGTGGGGTTTAGAATTAGGTGCGGTAACACTTAAGGCTTATGTCCCCTTTACACACATTTGAAGCTCAGGCTACACTTGTTTTTTGCTCTTCCAGCCTGGACAAGCAGGTGTTAAGCAGGATAACCAGCTGGCCTCATATTAATACCAACTAAAAAGTGTGCCAAACTAACCTAATACCAGCCAAATGAGACCAGCTAAGAAAGACAAGCTAAAAAAAACACATTCTTTTTCAAATTGTGTAAATTTTTGTAATTCATCCATACCTCGCCTACCTCGTTTTACACAAAGACCCTCACACAAAGACCCTCCTTAAAGGTGCTCTATCCGATGCTGTTTGACATCACTTCCGCTGACGTTTCAGGTAAATACAAAACAAATCAGAGCCAGCACCCCCCTCCCTCCAGTGTTTCTGTAACTGCCGTGAACACACAAAGCCCATTGATATGAAAGATGGTGCTAACCCAAGAGAGACAGTGACAGGCATCAAGCTAACATGTCTAAATAAAGATAAAATACAAATAAAAAACTTGCCACCTGTGCATCGGTTTGGAAGTCCTTTTGACTGATTGATTCACCTGTTTTGGGTACTGAGCCGGGGCTGACACGTGATGAACAAAAAACTCGTTAACATTTACATTTATTCATTTAGCAGACGCTTTTATCCAAAGCGACTTACAGGATTAAACCAGAAACTTGTAAGATAAGGGGCGAGGTGACCGGATCATAGATTAAAGTCCCAGGTAAACAATGAATTAATCTTTTATGTTTCTTATAGCATTATAATTTGGTCTTGTTTGCAGTGTGATCAACGTTTGTGTTAGCAGTAGAGGTGTTAGAGAGGAAACAGGTAACCTTCACATTATACAGTATATTGCTAAAAGGAACGAAATGCACGAGATGACTCGAAAAAAAGATTTGTTCATTTTGCTGAGTCGGTTAAATGATCTGACCTTCCCATCTCTAATTCACGCTGTACAATCAACTCTGTCTATTATGTGCACGAGCATTAAACCCCACCTCTTCTTGCCGATTGGTTGGTCGAGTTTGTTATCGTTTTGGTGCACATCCTGTGCCCCTAGTATTTGTTTTGGTATCGCAGCCCTTGCATTGTCTTTTGAGACCGTTTTTTTTCCGAATGTTATTTAGAGGGCAGACAGCAAGTGTGTATACGGTTTAAGGCGAGGAGGCGTTTGGATTAAAATGCGAGCTTATTTATTAGGAAACACTGAGCAGGAGCATACAGACAGGGTCGTAACTGGCAAACATCCGTGTCAGAGGCAAGGCGAGAGGTGAACAACATCCAGAGGGAGAGACCAAATCCTTAATCCGAGAACAGGCGAGTTCAGAATCCAGAGCATATAAACTAAGAAAACATGGACTAGAGCTAGGATAACTCCTCACAAACTCTAAACCAGCATACACGACAACAACATCATCAACAATGAATCGTGATTACACACAGACATACAGAGCTTTAAGAACACATGATCATTAGACTACGGGGAGGAGACATGAATGAAACAATATGGCAACGAACAGGATGGGCGGAGACTTGAATGAAAAACCATGTCGACAGATACGAGGGGCGGAGACATGAGTTCATTGACAAGAGTCATGCATGAAAACAGAAACAAAGACATAAGAGTTCATCTGGCGCTGGAGTGCCATCCAGTAGCCAGCTTGATCATTACAAGTGCTTCAGTATATGTAAAATTAGTATTGAACTAGTTAAACTAGGTACTGCAGTCCAAATTCAAAATATTGGAGAGGGTTTTTTTCCCCTGGCGGCTCCTACCTTAGACTTGACACACAGAGGTTGCCAGATTGTCGACACCAACAGGAAAAACACCACATGGTGATAAATGAAATGAAACCTGTTGTGTTTTCCAGCAACTGGCAACCCGGGGTGCCGAACTACAATTGGGTAAACTGGCTGTGGGCGAGTTACACAGACCAAAACAAACATTCTGTTTCGGAACACACATAGGTTCATAGGGGAATAACTGACTGTAGCTTTGTTTTTCAGATAAAAACATGTTTCTTAAATATCTCCAAACATATTATGATATTTTTATGCTTTAGTAGAGTCAAAAACTTCCATACTGTACCATTGATTTGCACCTTGTCAGTAAATCACCTACAGAAATTTCCACGCCTATCAGCACTGTTTTGAAATTCCACTTAATTGCGCCAAGTAAATCTTTCCTCCTATGTGTTACAACTAGGTTTTCCTAACCTGAAATACATAACCAATAAAGACAAGTTCCACTAAAGGTCATTCACAGTTGAAAATCACATGGGTTTAGAACAACAAGAATGTGGGTAAATGACAAAATCCTCATGTTTGGCTGAACTAACCCTTTAACTCGGCCGTGGGAGAGCAGTGAAGCTAACAGCCCAATGTTACTGGTTAGATTTGACTGCAGCAAACGATCAGGGATGTGCTCCGCTGCCCCGACTAACCTCCCTGCCAACTACCTAAACACACACAACCACATGCACACATGAACACACAGATCAGCCCTTTGCCTACCCTACCATACTGTGCTGCCAACTGTCTCAGCTCACACCCTGCTGCAGCTCTTATCTGTACTACAAATAGACCAGAGTGCACACACACACACTCTCTCTCTCAGCTTCTGTGTCCTTTTGTCTTCATCTGTCTGTCTCCTCCTCTGTCATATGCTTGATTTCTGCTCCTGCCTTTCAATGTCTTATTTCATTTCCCCCTTTCCTTCCTAATATCAATCACTTACCATAGCACACTTCTTCCTCTTGTCTTTTTTAGTTCTCTAAATTTGTCTCTTCTCTCTGTCTCTCATGCTATCTCTAGTTTCCCCCAACACACATCAGTGCCGTATGCATTAGTTGCTCCTGTTCAAAACAATATTCGTTGTTTTTATTTAGCTGTCACAAGTTAATGTTTCACAAGGGTCCGTTCGCGTCTGACTGATTGTGTAAAATGTTCTGGGATCATCGGCTCACAGAATGCCAACAGCCGTGACTAGATTAGATATGAAAATGCCTGAATATTTAAAACACTCAAGGACGTGACAATACATATCTCTTTATAAAAATTAAATGATAACAGCATGCCTCGGTGATCCGATGGCTGCCAATATTCGTTTATTTTTTAATTTGCAATATTTATAACAGAATTTGTAATATTATCTAAGCAATTTATTACTGTAAAGATTATTTTCATTGCCACTTGTTTTTTTTTTTGTATTGTCACTTATTTGCGACATTATCTGATTCAAATGATTTCTTTATTGCATTTGGCTTGTTAAAACATCTATGACAAATGAAAAGCATGCTAATGAGCAACATAATCAGACAGGCGTAATTCATTTTTATTAAATTCCTCACACTTTTGCATGCTCACGTTTGACTTTCAACGTGATTTCAAAAAATTCTATTCTCTTTCTATTCATTTCCTTGCTTTTTATGCGTTCTTATTTATTATAGCACTTGATTTAAGTGTCGGCTAAATAAGAAAAGATAAACATTTAATAGCTAAAAATGCTTCAATAAAAAAATTAAAATCCTCATGTCTTTGGCAGCGCTTTGGAAAATCCCCTTCATTCACTTTTATCTGATAGTTCTGTCCTTCACAAAATATGAGCGATAGAGAGCATGTGCTAAATGAGGTGGCAGGTTATTTATTTCCGACATTGTCAAGACTGGCTTTGAACTCTAATGGAAAATGTAATTCTTGTCAGATGTTTCAGATGTAGTATCTGCAGTAAGAGCGCAGAGGAAGAACGTCATAGCCATGGGAACGGAGATAGTACGTGCGTTTATAGGTTAATGCAGAGTAATGACTGGAGGACCTCGAGATCGAGGAAAAGGGAGAATAAATCCACTGGCATTTGATGTTCTAGACCGGCCATACAGGGATGGATTTGCTTGGATATGACAGAGTAAGTGGTCTGTACTGACAGCCTTTCATCTGAAGAACAGACAGCATATCAGAAAGGCAGAACACTGTTCTGAATCTCAACACACAATGTCCATTTCAAGACAGCGCTTCTCAAAGAAGGAAATTGTTTGTCATGTACTCGCTGATCTGTGTTTGTGACCTCTCTTTTTTTCTCAAACAAGAAACCACACTAACCACTCACTGAGAGACCCATTTAAACAACTACAGAGACGTATGTGTATAACCACAAACTCCGTTTGACCTCGCACCACAGAAACTGTGACATCATCAGCGGTTCCTAGTAACACGTTTGATTGGATCTAGCTGATGGTGGTTTCAGCGGATTCAATTAAGAGTCGTCCTGGGGTTAACCGGGACAGCCAGCGCCACAGTCATTGGCTGAACGACACCTGGTGGGTGAATGTGTATCGACTTTCTGCTATTCTCTAAGGCAGCCCTATCCTGCATGTGGGTTCTCTAGTCTGCTGTGTTCTGAAGTTCAATTCAGAGCTTTCTCTGGCAGCTTTCCTAGCAGCATGACATGAATGCACTTAGCACTCCTCATTACGGTGTCTATAGAGGCTCTTATATTGTTGCTAATTCACAGGCTGTCCTGGTAAGGCAGTGAAATTTCCCTAGTCTCTCACCTAAAGGGTAAGCTAAGACAGGGAAAGTGCAGAGCATTGCTAAAAGCAAAGTTTCACCCCTGCGTTGCTAATGGTAAGCACAGGGACCATTGTCCACTCCCCGCTGTTTTGAGAACACCTCCCTTGTGTTGGGTTAATCTTGTCTGTTCTGGATGACATACAGAATTTTGCTAGAGGTGCAGGGTGAACCTTCTAGCCATGCAAACTCATTTTCATACGCTGTTGCATTCTGATAAGAGTGGGAGTGCAATTTGCTGCATTGTCCAAATTGCCACAAGGGGTGCTATAATGAGCTTTATCATAGATACAGAGCCAGTTGCCTCTATTATGGAGATGTCACCTGTTACGCCCTGCGCCCAGGGATAGGAGACTAAGCAGGACATAACTAATAAAACTGGTTTTGAATAGTTTGTGTACGTCAAATCGACCACAAAACAAGACATTGGCATCATAAATCCAGGTTATCAAGTCATATTAATTTGCGCTCTACTTTTCATATTAGATATTGTTTTAAATCAGTTTTTCAGTGAGGACATTGAAAAACTGTTGCTACAGTTTATGTTTTTAATTGTAGTTGTTGTCTTGCGTTGTGTGTGTTTTTTCTCTCTTTTTTTTGTTTTTATCCCCCTGGATTCCCAAACGTTGTCTGATGACGGTGTGTATGATCGCCATTGGCAGTTTAGACAAGGCGTGATCAATATAAGGATGCTGCCAGCATTCAATGGGGAGCTCATTGTTGGTTCGGTAGTGTTTGGGTTGAGAGCTCCTGGATCCCTCCTCCGGCCGATTGTCAAACCTGTCATTAAGTGAAACGTGAAACCTAATAATTTCCTTTGACTAACTTTGTAGTAGCTTGATTATCAACCGGAGTGGTTTGAATTCAGGATCCTTTTACTAAAACGTTAAGTTAAGTAAAGTGCATAAACTTTTTAATGCAATTAAGTCTCTAATAATGAAAATGGAACATTTGTAATGTTTAACAGAACAGCATTTATTTGAAACAGAAAATCTTCTATACAGTAGATTTGGATTTTCAAATAAAAGCTGTTCTTTTAAATTTTCTGTTTATCAATAAATCCTGAGAAGAAAAAAATCAGCTTTCAACATTGATGACAATAAAAAACCAAATCAGCATTAGAATGATTTCTGAGGGATTGTGCGACACTAAAGAAGAACGTATATTGTATATTGTTGTTGTTGTTTTTTAACACATAAATGCAGCCTTGGAGCACATAAAAAAATAAAAGCTTGATTATTATTATTATTCTTTCTCCATTCAAGTACATAGGAGCTTTACAATTGCCTATATAGACTATCTTTTCAGTATGACCACAAAATAAATTATATTACTTGCATTACTTTTGTATTTGCATTTGGTGTTCTAGATACATCAAAGTGGCTCATTTCAACTTTCATTTGGCACAGAGACTCAAGCTTCAGTGGACCGTAAATAATTCCTACTGTATACTTTTGGGCATGTCATGTCAGTTGTATGCCACGTAATATGTGATGCGTGATGACGATCTTTTTTGTATTTTGTTTTTACGGTGCCACTTGTGGCAGGGAATGCAAACTTGCAAGAAGTTTGAGTGAAAATACCCAGGAGAAGCGTTGGTGTCATAAAAATTCATGTGACAAATGAAGTGTAAGGGGAACAGATTCTCCTCTGGCATTGTCATGGAGAGAGAAAGAAGAGGGTGAGGCCAGGAGACACAGCTTTGGCGGTTGCATGATAATTTGCCACCCGGGTTAGTCGCGCACAGTATCTGAAAAGTCAGGGTAGGATAACCACATATGATTTTTAGGTTGGAGAAACTGCTCTAAGGTGTCTCTTATGCAGTTGCTGAGATGTCTTGATGGGTCACAGCTGTTGTCTTCTCTTTCTCTGCCAGCCGTGTTCTATTCCATTCCTATGTCTCTTGTTTGAAGCCGCTGTCCTTGGTGCAGCAAACAAATTATAGTGCACAGTGACTTTGGCTTTGTAGACCTTTCTATATGTTGTGACATGTGCTCCGTAATATGACATTTTCATTTCGCTTTCCCCATTCTTTTCAGGTTGGCAGAAATGGAAAACCAGAGCTGTTCCTTTTTTACCGACAGTCTCTCTCCGGATGAAAGTTTGTGAGTACACCACCTCCCACACATCTGTCACGTGCATGAGTGCGTGGATGTGCGCATGGCCATGCATGCATGCCTTCATGTTTGGTGTGGCTGGGCAGTCACATTAATTAAAAAAGATAATGAAAATGACCCATGGCAATGTGTGCGTTCGCCCTCCGTCGTATTAAGTCTGTGTGATTAAAGAGCACAACAGTAGGGATGAATAGAGCAGGCTAGGATTCTGACAAGAGGGAGAGAGAACGAGAGAGATTGGACTATTGAACAAGATGTTAAGAGCTATAGGCCAGCAGACAAGGAAAGCCAATGAAATATGAGCATATACAGTGGGTACAGAAATTATGCAGAGCCCCTTAATTTTTTAACTCTTTGTTATATTGCAGCCATTTGCTTTTTGTTATACTGCAGAAGTTTTTTTTTCTCATTAATGTACACACAGCACCCCATATTGACAGAAAAACAGAATTGTTGACATTTTTGCAGATTTATAAAAAAAAAAAAAAAAGTAAAAGTATTTACAGTAGACCCTTTGCTTAGTATTTAGTAGAAGCACCGTTTTGATCGAATACAGCCTTTTTGAGAAAGATGCACCAAGTTTTTCACACCTGGATTTGGGGACCCTCTGCCATTCCTCCTTGCAGATCCTCTTCAGTTCTGTCAGGTTGGATGGTAAATGTTGGTGGACAGCTATTTTAAGGTCTCTCCAGAGATGCTCAATTAGGTTTAAGTCAGTGCTCTGGCTGGGCCATTAAAGAACAGTCACAGAGTTGTTGTGCTTAAGGTCATTGTCTTGTTGGAAGGTAAACCTTCGGCCCAGTCTGAGGTCCTGAGCACTCTAGAGAAGGTTTTGGTCTAGGATATCCCTTTACTTGGCCGCATTTATCTTTCTCTCGATTGCAACCAGTCGTCCTGTCCCTGCAGCTGAAAAACACCCCCACAGCCTGGATGCTGCCACCACCATGTTTCACTGTTAGGACTGTATTGGACAGGTGATGAGCAGTGCTTGGTTTTCGCCACACATTACACTTAGAATTAAGGCTAAAGAGTTCAGATCAGACCAGAGAATCTTATTTCTCACCATCTTGGAGTTCTTCAGGTGTTTTTTACTGCTTTCATGTGTCTTGCACTGAGGAGAGCCCCCATTGGTGGAGGGTTGCAGTGATGGTTGACTTTCTCCAACTTTCTTCCATCTCCCGACTGCATCTCTGGAGCTCAGCCACAGTGATCTTTGAGTTCTTCTTTACCTCTCTCATCAAGGCTCTTCTCTTCTGATACCTCCGTTTGGCTGGACGGCCAGCTCTAGCAAAGGGTCTGGCCGTTCCAATCGTCTTCCATTTAAAGATTATGGAGGTCACTGTGCTCTTAGGAACTTTAAGTTCAGCAGAATTTTTTTTTTGTAATCTTGGCCAGATCTGTGCCCTGCCACAATTCTGTCTCTGAGCTCTTCAGGCAGTTCCTTTGACCTTATAATTCTCATTTGCTCTGACATGCGACATTGACATTGTGAGCTGTAAGGTCTTATAAAGACAGGTGTGGGGCTTTCCTAATCAAGTCCAATCAGTATAATCAAACACAGCTGAACTCAAACGAAGGTGTAGAACCATCTCAAGGATTATCAGATAAAATGGACAGCTCCTGATTTAAATATATTAGTGTCACAGCACAGGGTCTAAATACTTCGGACTATGTGATATTTCAGTTTTCTTTCTTAATAAATCTGCAAAAATGTCAACAATTCTGTTTTACTGTCAATATGGGGTGCTGTGTGTACATTAATGAGGGGAAAAATTAAATACTTAAATGATTTTAGCAAAAGTCTACAATATAACAGAGAGTGAAACATTTAAGGGTGTCTGAAAACTTTCTGTACCCACTGTATAGGTGAAATTTGGTAAGGCTGCACAAAATCAAAACTAATAAAAGAGGTCAGTTCATCACAGCTGACTGTGACTATGCATGTTTTGAGCTGAAAGAGAGAAAGAAGAACATTTAAAGGAACAGTTCACCCCAAAAATAAACTTTTCTTGGAAAGTCTTTATGTCTTTTCAAAGCTTTACGATTTTCTTTCTTCCCTGGAGCACAAAAGAGTCTCTATTCATTTCAATTGCAGTTATCCAGCTTTAAAAAGCATGCAAAAAGACCATTAAGCCATAATAAAAGTGGTCCACATGACTAATGCACTGTATTCCAAATCTTCTGAAGCTGTGCAATAACCATTAAGAACGCACAAATGTTTTTTCTCATTCAATCATAATCTTCATCTGAAATGTTAATTGTGAGCAGACCACTGAGCCATTTTGTGAACGGGATCACTTGTTCCTTTGAAAAGGAGTATACAGGTGCTAATCATATAATCATATTAGAATATTTCCAAAAAGTTGATTTATCTATTCATTTTTCTATTCATTTTTTCTACTCAAAACACCTGCAAAGGCCTTTAAATGGTCTCTCAGTCTAGTTCTGTAGGCTACACAATCATTTCAGCTGTCGCATTCCTTTTGACAGCCACTCTTGAACAACAGTTTCAGAAGCGTCTCACCTGGACTAAAGACAAAAATAATTGGACAACTGCTGAGTGACATTCTCTGATGAAAGTAAATTTAGCATTTCCTTTGGAACTCAAAATCCCAGAGTCAGGAGGAAGAGAGAAGAGGCACAGAATCCCCTTTGCTTGAGGTCCAGTGTAAAGTTTCCACAGTCAGTGATGGTTTGGTGTGCCATGTCATCTGCTGGTGTTGGTCCACTGTTTTTTTTGAGGTCCAAGGTCAACATTTTGGTATACCAGAACGTTTTAGAGCACTTCATGCTTCCTGCTGCTGACCAACTTTAGGGAGATGTAGATTTCATTTTTCAACAGGACTTGGCACCTGCACACAGTGCCAAAACTACCAGTACCTGATTTAAGGACCATGGTATCGCTCTTCTTAATTGACCAGCAAACTTGCCTGAGCTTAATTGTGAAGAGGAAGATGCTATATGCAAGACCCAACAATGCAGAAGAGCTCAAAGGAGCTATTGGAGCAACCTGGGCTCTCATAACACCAGAGCAGGGCCACAGATTGATCGACTCCATGCCACGCATGCAGTAATTCATGCAAAAGGAGCCCCAGCTGAGTGTTGAGTGCTGTACATGCTCATACTTTTCATGTTAATACTTTTCAGTTGGCTAAGATTTCTAAAAATCCTTTCTTTGTATTGGTTTTATGTAATATTAACATTTTCTGAGATACTGAATTTGGGGGTTTTCATTATTTGTCAGTTATAATCATCAAAATAAAAATAAACACAAATAAATAAGCTTTTTGAGGATATTCTAACTATATGACCAGCACCTGTATATTGGGAAGACTTGTAGATGAGAATAGCGCATACATTATAAGTTAACAGTGCTATTTTTTTTTTTTTTTTTTCAGAAAAATTTAAAAGAAAACAAAACAAATATTTGTGAATGTTAAGCATGGGCATAGATTGACATTTGAGCTTGAAGGGTCAGACGAATTTGTTCATTCGTATTTTTAAGCGCTTAGGGAAAAATAAGGGTTTCCGGGTTTCCCGCATAGGAATTAGATTAAGCCAGGACTAGACCTTTGCTAATTTAGGACATTTAAGAATTTTTAAAAACATTTCTTACAAAAATGCATTATCTGTGAGCATTTTAAGACCAAACAATGACAATAATGTATTTTAAGATATCTCAATGCAAGCTTTTTCCAGTTTAGACAGCGCTTAACATTTACTTTAATCTAGGACTAGTCTTAAACCCTGTTCGGGAAACTGCCCCATAGTGTTTCTATTGCGAAACCAAAAATTCTGTGGAACTCAGTATTAGGACTAGATCAGCAGCATGATATTGTCAGAATCGTAACACATGGATTTCTCTGCAATTAACATGCTGAAACGTATGCGCTATAAACGTATTTTTTAGCTGTCTTAAAGTTGGCATTTATTACGTATAATCAAGGCGTGAATTACATATTGTTTTAAAACAGACATGATTGGCATGAAACGCACAAAGTAAGCACACAAACACTTTAAATTAAGTAAATCTTACTGAAAATAAAAAAATAAGCAATTTATACTGTACAAATGTGAAATTAAAGCGGTAGCTTATGCAAAAATTACAGTCTTAAGACTTGTTCATCTTCTGAACACAAATTTAGATATTTTTGATCCAAAAATATCCAAAAGCTTTCTAACCCTACATAGACTGCAACACAACTACCTTGTTTAAGGCCCAGAAACGTAGTAAAGACATCTTTAAAGTAGTGGTTTATATTTGTTTGTATTTTCCTTGTACTCAAAAAGTATTTTTGTAGCTTCATAAAATTAAACTATTGACAGAATTGTCATTTTTTAGGTGACTTTGGGTTTAGTTCTGTGCAAATTTAATAACATTGTGTTTGTAAATGTTCCTCCTTTTATAAATCACGGATCAAGCATGGTATTGTTTTTTTTGTTAAGTTTGATTTGATTTGTTAATTTAATTTGATTTGTTAATGCTTAATATAACTATATTGAATGTATATTCATTTTATTGTTCAAAATATTATTTGTTTAAAATAATATTATGCAAAATCTTTAGTGACTCAACAATTTTACAAGCTATGACCACGAGGAAAGGAGTAAGTTAAAATCCATTATATATTATTGTGAGAAATGTTCCTTTAAAAGAGAGAGACAGTGCCTCAGTGAGTAATGTATTATATCTGTTTGACAGGGCATAATGTTCCATTTCCGTGGCTTTTACCAAATCTTCCTCATCCAGCGGTCTATAAGTGGCCTTTGTTTACTGATGGCCCATGTAATGGCACCTGTATAATTACAGCGGAGTGCATGAAAACAGCGATTTTTTTATTATTGATGTGACTAATGTGAGAGCTGTGATTATTCCAGTGCTTTCTGTGTGTAGTGGTAATTTGTTTTTGCTCCTATGTGCCTGCATTTTAGCTGTGCCTATTTAGCTTGCTGTATTTGATGGCATGAAGAGCGCTTGGATTAGCAAAAGTGTGCGTGTTTGTATGATCGACGCTTGTTCAGCATCTACGTACGCTGCTGTTTGTTTTATGGGTGATGGTGTGCATTAGTCTGTGTTTGCATACACTCTAAACACACCATCCGCATATGCATGCATGTGTTCTGTGTTGATACGCCACTGGTGCATTGTGTGCATTTGGCTTATGTACCTGCTGCTTTGTGTGCACACTTGGCGCTGTGTGTGTGTGTGTCTGTCTGCTGCTGCGTGGCACCGCTAATGTGTTCAGTGTGCACTATCTCCTGTGTTGGGGGACTCAGGGATGAAGATCAGTACCTCCTACGTCACTCCAGCCCCGCCCTCGAGCAGGACTCACCCCACGGCCACCTGCTTGCCCACCTGGACTGCCAAGACAGAGAAGAGCTGCAGCACACCCTCCAACGCTTGGAGAATGAGAACAGGTGAGGGCACAGCCAGGGGCACGTTCACACTTGAAGCTGAAATATGTAAATTGTGTAGCACCAATCTGAATTCCAGAAATAACTAGATTTTTTTTTTTTTATGGAACATGTATGTGATATTTAATCATGCAAAACGTACTGCCAGGATGCTAAAAAGGCTGCTAATCAATGCTTTTTGGTTGTTAATTCAATAAAAGCCTTTTAAATATAATAAATAAATGTATATATATATATATATATATATACTTATACACGCACACACACACACAAAGGCTAAATATTACAAATCTCTTAAAATATATGAAAGTATGTAAAAAAACAAAATAATAAAACAATTGTACATATTTCTGTACTTTTGTTTTCAGTATAAATTAATGTTATTTTAAAGGTGTTTATAAATACAGAATTAATTAATGAAATTAAATTATACAATGATTTGATGAGGGTTATGTTGAAATAATTGAGGGTAAAATAATTTGACTTTGTAATTGTGTCTCTTGGCTTCTGGCTGTGATGGGCTGCACTTTGTGTTGGCCCTTTAAATTTCACAGCTTTTTAAGAAAGAGGATTAAGATAGAGCTAATGGTTTTTAATTGCCAGAGATAAAATGTGTTGCTGGGAAACTGTAGACATTATTATGATCAGGATGATTAGTCTGGGTCAAAAACAGTCATCTGAATGAGATGTGCTCTTTAGACTTTTAAACCGGTTCAAACGTCAACAGAAATAGTCTATTAGGTCCACCATTTTATTTCATCCCAGAGGCTACTGTTACAGCTGTGAGTCATTTATGAGTTTTGTCGACTTTGGCGTAAATCCTGACCTTTAAGCCATGCCCTCATGTGGTCTTGCTTTGTTATAGGTGAGTAATAGGTCAATAAAGCAAGATTAATTGTTAGTGTCTGCAGGGGATCTGCAACCTTAACCCTCTGAATAAATCAGGGCTTCCCGCTGTCATTATTGGGATACAAAGAGCTGAGTGATGGCTGCTCCATTAAACACCCATTTTATGTTATTTCTTTTTTGTGTGTTTTCATTCTATTTGATTTTACTTTCGAGGATTATGATCCTCGAACCCACCCAAATCAAACTGAACTAACATGCTACAAATAGAAAAAACTAAATGATGATGATGATGATGATGATGCTTTTGTCTCTCCCGCAGGGTGCTGCAGGGCGAGTATCGGCGGCTGAAGTGGAAGCATGAAGAGGCAGCTGCTTCACCCCAGCTGTTGGAGTCAGGTCCCGGGTCACCGGCCGGTCAGCAGGACGAGGAGCTCCTAGCCGAAGCTCGGGTCCTTCGACAACACAAGACCCGCCTGGAGACACGCATGCAGATTCTAGAGGATCACAACAAGCAACTGGAGTCTCAGCTATGCAGACTCAGAGAACTACTGCTGCAGGTGAGCAATAGCATATACCTAAAAAATGAGAGGTATGCCCGCAGTGAGTACTAAAGTGTTAGCCAGAATAGATTATTATGATAGAAACACTGAAGGAATGGCGCATAGGGAGTTGTATGATTTTGTTACCGCTGTACAGGGAGGACATGAACAGGTAAATCAGGGCCTTCTGCGCTGGAGACTTTAAAGTTTAATGTTTATGGGTTTGAAGGAATTTTTTGAGCTTTAAAAACAGCCACTGTGAGAGAAGTAAAGATGGGCTTACAAAATATCCTAAAAAAGGGAGGTAGAGGGGAGAAAGAAGATGTATGTGAAGCTCTTGGCAAAAAGAGTAGGAAGACGACTGAACAGAGGAGGATAGACCGTATTATAGACTGCCTTGATGTACCACATGTAGAAGGGTAAAAGCGAGGCAAGAGTTACTTACTAATGCAGGTTCAGTGAGGACAAGGAGACCGGGAACTAGAAAAGACTTGTCTCTGGTAAAAGGAGAAGAGATTTTTTTTGTATTTTTTTTTTTATAAGAGTAGCTATTATTGAGACTAAAAAGAGATGAAGGACAGGAGACTGCAGGAAGACGAACTAACTTCTGGTAAATTGCTTCTGGTAAACTGCAGAGACGGGAAGGAAGAAGTAGAGAGAGATTATATATGGGGAAGAACACCATTGATTTAGATGGAATCATACAGATGGAGTGGGTAGAAGGTAAGGCATTTCTTGAGCTGACGTACATAGAGCTTAAGGATCGGGATGGACAGAATAGAGTGGGCAGAAAAAGGATCCTTTTCTTTAGCGAAAGAAAGACAGAAAGCAGGCCCAGGAAGGGAAAAGAAAAGCTCAGGCGGTGCTGAGTGAATAGGATAAGAGGTGGTTGTGCAGAAAAAACGAGAGGTAGTGCTGCAGAGATATGATTGGCAGCTTGGATGGAATGAGAGAGCACAGCAAAAAAACACTGAGGATGTAGCTGTAGGTGAAAAGGAATTAGATGGAAATAGAGGGAAGGAACGGGGGGAGAGAGAGATCGACTTACCCTATGAAAACGTAGAGATGTGTCATGGGGAATGCAATAATGGGCTGGGATTATGGAGATATGAACTCTTCGTTCTGCACCCCTAGAAAGTCGCTGGGAAAAGTTACTGTCTTACCTCTGTGGACATCTCTGTAAAGCGATAAAAGAGTTTAACTCGGAATAAATTTGAGGTATTCATGCAAACAGCCTCAATTCAACTCATCTGCCTGTGAAATAAAAAAAAAAGAGGCGAGTCTTCTTTGAGTTTCTTATCAGTTTCATCCCTCAAGAAAATACACTGTCTTTGTAATGTAATGTATGAAAAGGGGACAAATCCCCGGTCGATAAACGCAGAAGTTTGAGTTGTATTGCAGCATTTGAAAACTTGTTTTTCTTATCCGAGATCCCAACAGTGTTTTCATTTTAATGCATGCATGGTTAGCCTAGCATACAGCATAATATATACTACAGCATATACTGTCTCATATTTATTTAGCGTACAATTATTTACATCTGTTGGTGTACTGTATACTGTATATACTACATAATTTTAATTATTATATATATATATATATATATATATATAATATATAACATATTGGCTGTTTATTAGTATACTGTATATGAAGCACATATTCTGCATGATCATATTCTATATCCCTAATCCTACCCAATACCTAAACTTGACAACTACCTAAATATTAATTAGCAGCAAATTAGGAGTTTATTAAGCCTTGCTAATGGTTTGTTGTTGGAATTGGTCCTTAAAATAAAGATAATTTAATCAAGTCTCAGTAAAACATTATTGCGAATGAAAATAACTGCATTCTGATTTAAAATGACTGATAATCTAATAAACTAATTATGGTTGAAATATATTTGAAATACAAATCGTTTGTGGCATTAAAAATATCTTTACTGTCATTTTTGGTGAATTCAATGGATCCTTGTTAAATAAAAAGTAAAACATACTAACCCCATACCTTTGAACAGTCATGTTCATACTGCAGAAATAATAGTGTAATGTGTTTGGATGCTATTCTGAACCATTTTAGTTAGGATTTTTTGCTCTCTAATCATCGTGTCATGTCTACCAGCCGAAAGATGATTCGGAGGCCAATGGCTCGGCTCCTTCTTCTCTATCCTCTCCTGTGTCAGGGGGTGGCCACCAGGGGGAGCCTCCTAGCAGAGAGACCACAGACACAGAAGCTGCAGGTAAGACCTGGAATAACCTCGCAGCTTTTACACCCTGCCAACATGTGCCCATAATGGGTTTCAAAGACTTTAAATAAGGCTTATATATTGCTGTAAACTCGTGACGCATTTACTTGCGGTCATGTTTATTATAGCTTTTAATGTTGCGTAGGTGAAAATTTGGATCATGAGCAGGACACCGTACTACAGCTGCAGCAGGTAATCGAACAGCTGAGGAACGTCTTCCCATCTGAGCCAGGTCCATGAGGAGCCTGAAGCTAAACTCAGAGGCCTCTAATTTTGCAGGTTTGCTTATAGTTATGTACGCTTACAGTATATCACCTTGTGTCATTTCAAACCTGTATATGATGTCATTCATTCGTGAAGCACAATAGAAGTTCAGCAGAATGTGAATCTGTGAGCGGTGGTTTATAAAAAGCACTAGAATTCGTATGACTCATGCACTCTATTCAAAGTCTTCTGAAGCTGTAAGAGTGAAAAGTTGCTGAAGTTTCTCAGTTTAATTAATTTCTCTTTCAGACATGTATCCATTGGCTACAATACACTTAGGAACCAATGATGTTGGATCTAATTAATTTCAAATCTCACATTGCATTTGAGAGCTACATCAGTAAGACGTTCAGCAAAAACTACTACCAGTTCTTGGCAGTCTTTAGAAGGAAAGTCATACGGGTTTATTTCTGGCCGAACCATTTCCTTAAAAGATGTTTTATTTTAGTATGCAATTCAGATGGAGTACTTAAAACTGTCTGCTATCAAGTGTTAAAGTGAAGTTTTTTGATCTTTGTATTTAAGGTTTCAGCTTTCTATTGATCGGTTTAGATGATGTAACACCCTTTTAAATTTTTTAGGTATCGTATTGCTCATCTTGTGGTGGGCAGAGTCTTGAGAATGCAGGGCCGGCGAATCTGTGGACAGACGAGGTGGCTGCAAGAAGAGTTTCAAGACAACCTTCTCAGCCTGTGCTTATTTGCCAATCCCAAAGAGCTGTGGGATATCTGAGTGCTAACTAAACAAACTAATGTTTACATGGTGCCAAAGGCCTGCACTGATCCGGACACTGTGCTAACCCCGTGTAGTAATGCAAAGTGTGTGGCTTCATCAGTACAGCACAAGAACCACAAACAGGACTTAAACCACGCAGAAGAGGGGACACTCCTTAGGTCCCTGTGCCAGCAACTTCTGTGTGTGTGTGTGTGTGTGTGTGTGTTTTTCATATTGATAATTGTTTACTATGTTCTGTGACTCACTCATGCACATGAATACAAATATACACCTATACTGATGATAAGTCATGCTTGGCAATGTGTGGCCCTTGTTCTGTGAAGCAAAAACAAACAGAATCCCATGAACTGTCAGGACACACAGCAAGGTTATTTACACTGTAAGGATGACACGTCTTCTGTTGAGGCTATCATTTATTTAAGATGCCAAAGTGCCCATGAGCATTATGCTCCTGCCCTGACATTCTTTCTCTCTTACAAATAATAAATGCATATATAGACAGACACACACTGCAAAAATCATTTTCTTAATCAGTATTTTTGCTTTGTTTTTTGATGACAAATATATAAACATCTTTAAACCACATACACTAACATTCAAAGGTCTGGGCCAGGAAGATGTGTATTAGAATATGTATTAAAATTTTTGTTCATCAAAGAATCAACTAAATATTAAACAGCACAACAGTTTTTTCTTTCAGAAATGATGATAAGAAACTAAATCTGCATGATTTCTGAAGGATTATGTGACAGTAGTGAGTTGGAGTAATAGCTGCTGAAAATTTAGTGTTGTCATCACAGGAATGAACACGTTTTTAAATATACAGTTATGTTAGTTATGATAATATTTAACAGTTGCTGTTTTTTAAAATAAATTCAGACATGGTGAGGATAAGAGAAGTAAAAAAAAAAACTGAAAAAATGTACTTCAAAGCGAGAGTGTATTTACATTTGTTAATATATTATGTAACAGAGAGCAACTTATTTTTCCTTATTAAACTGGCAAAATTTGAATTCTGATTTATTTAAATATCAGCCTGTTTTGTTTTTAAAAACTGAGGCAAGTTTACATTCTTTTCTGTGGTGAGAGACATTATGCAATGAACAACTTTTATTGAACCCAAAACTAAAGTTGTAAGATTTATACTGATAGTGAGATTTATGCTTGGAAAAAAAAACATTAAAAATGTGTTTACTGAGAACACATCTAATCCGAAAATTGGTTCACGAATACATGTATCTTATTTTAGGGATGTTTAGATATTTCTTTTGGATAACATGACAAAACCTTGATTAATAAATAGATATATATATTTTTTTTTACAGCGTAGCCACTCATACAGAAAGGATCTATTGAGATGCGAGGATTTCTCAGCCGTTGGTTTTCTGGTCACGAGGGAAAAGTCTTTCAGGAATGGAGATTTGTAGTGTTGTTTTGTTGTCTGAGCACTCGCTGTTAAATTACAGCTGTCCGGCGTGGCAGAAACAAGAAAGTAGATACCCAAGGAGATGACTCGACGCCAGGTTCGTCCCTTTTCACTTTGGCTAGGAAAGGTCTTTTACACTCAAGTCACAGCCTGACTCATTTGAAACCCAGCACGGCTCTTATTATGCCTGAAGACTTCAAAAGCACCCACTTATTCTTTTTACTAAAGAATACCAGCCTTACATCTCACTGTCTTATTGCCGTCTTCCTGATGTAAGTATTTTGTTTACCAAATGCTGTTCTCCAGATCTCAGCATTTCCACAATCTTAGGAAGAAAATGAAAGTGAGTGTGTGGAAGGATTATTTAACATTATGCCGAGGGAGGAGGGCGGCAAATGGATCACGCTCTTTGTAAACAGAGAAAAAAGCCTTTTTTTGTGGAGTGATTTACTGTGGGGTGTCAGATTTATATGAGCAGAGAAGATTCTGGGGTTGTAGTGAATAGAAAAGAGAAAAAGATAGCGCGCGGGAAGAGATACGGTGTGAAAGAAAGACTGCAAATGGGAAAGAGAGAAGTGTGTAAATATTCACTGTGATGGGTTGTGGCACTGCAGCCCCTGCAAACAGGAATGAGATTATTGTAGCTGAGAGAGCAAGAGATGTTCTCCATTTGTTTTGGCAAACATGTTGGAAGTATAGCGATTTCCCCTGTTCATAAAAACACAAAGTGACCCCTGTTGCACTGTAGGTTTTGCTCGGATCCCACTGCGCCATCGCCGGCTTTCTTTCACGCGAATTGTGATCTCATTTTACATCACAGTCGCGAGCTGTCTGTTTGTTTTGATGCGGTTGCTAGGGAACTGTCCCCAAGGACACGGTGCTGCAGGTTAGTCTTTAGAAAGGTGGGGTGACTTTATAATGGAGGAGATACAAATAAGCATATGGAGAGAGAGAGAGAGAGAGAAAGAGGGAAACTCGGGTCCCCTCCGCCCCATATGCCTGCCTCTGTTTAACTTGCATGGCTCCTCATTAAGATCAACATCTGGTGTTCTATCTACAGTGACACTCATTTATCATTCCAGTGCTTCTTCGGGACAAAAGCACCTCACACATACAAACACACACATTAAAGTATGCACATTGCTATTCTGCTGCTTTCTCCAGCTCCCTCTCTATTCCATGCCAAACAGTCTGATTGTAACTGAGTCAGGACTCTGAACATGTGGATTAAAGTTATTTCAACACTGGAAAAATACATTTATTTTTCACCTCCAGTACAATATCCAAACATCCTTAAAACAAAATACATTTACTAAATGTAATATAATTTTATTTTCAGAAAGGGGCCTGTAGATTACAATTAATGTTTTTTTTTTTTACCCAAACTTATCTAAAAGCATATTTTACATATTAAGTAAACTGGTTAACATGTTATTTTTCGTAATAAATTTCCAAATCATTTAATTAATGCCTAATTGGGTAAGAAAAAAGGATTCAATGTATTCTCTAAAAAGAACGAATAAACTAATACAAAACTGTTTTTCAAAGAAATGCATCATGTTTTATATATTTTTTAGTAGAAGGCAAGACAAAATGCTGATTAAGGAAATAATTTTTAAGCCTGTAGAAAGGGATACGATTTATTAAACATTTTTGCAAATTTATAATATATAGAGCTTCAACATGGTAGCAAATCATGTAGCATAATGTAATACATGGGAATTCCTCTATATGCATACCTTTGCAAAATATAATAACTCTCCATTCTGACAAATATGTATATCCATTATTCCTTATTATGATCTTTTTAACTCATAATTGTTCCCTTGTCTACTTTTAGAAAATGAGGGATTTGTGGGATGTGTTAAATTACAGGAAGAAATATTTTGGGGATATTACAGCATTGCTAAGGGCTGCCTGAGCTATATTTAGCCATCTGCCTCATTAACAAATACACTCATTATTTTTGTTTGTATGTAGCAGACCTTTGTGTCATGACCCCAACACATCTCTGGCTTTGCAGGCTTGTTTGTAATATTGATCTACACAACAGGGCATTTACTGGTTTCACCTCTGAACCTGTGGCATCGCCATTACACACCATGACATGTTGTGTTGTTTTAATTTCTTAATGACCTGAATACAAACATTGCATTTTAGTTGTGTCCCAGCATTATACACATAGTGTTTTTTTTTTTTACATTTCGATTTTCATGTGCAATGCAGTTTTAATTCTTAACACCTTAATTAATGTCTTTGTTTTTTTGTGTTTTAATCTGTACAAAATGTGAAAAGATGGCGTTTTAAAAATGAATGAGTTACTGGCTGCTTTCTACTTATTGTGTACAAAGAAATAAATTTTTATTTGTTATACACCTGGTTTGGTTGCTTATTTTTTCCCCAGATGATGGCATTTCGTTTTCTGTGTGTTTTTAACATTTTTGGTGAATTTCTCAGGTTTCACAGGTGATGCTCCTGTTGGTTCCGCAACATTTGTCTTCTCCATCTTACGTTCAATAGCTTTCCTCTTTTTCATCATCTCCAGTCGTGTCTGTCAGTCTATCTTCCCTTGATGCCTCACTGCTTGCATCTTTGTCTGGCTTTGCAGTAGATTCTTGTTTTTCATCTGTGATTTCATCCTGGCCATCATTTTTCTTTGTAATGTCATTGGTCAGTAGAGTTTCAGTGACCCCGCTATCTGTCTGTGATCTCTGTGTACTATCTCCCAGCACATTGCTCTGGACTGAACCCCTTTCTTCATCTACAGCCATAGTTTTTTCTTTTTCTTCTTTCAGGGTCAGAGAGCACTCGTCCTTTTTGTTCTCATCCTGTCCTTTATCTTTATTGCCTTCTTTGACACTGCAGCTCTCCTCTGATTTGTCACTGCAGCCTGATCTTGCCAGTTGTCCTTCATCGTTCCTTCCTAGCATTTTACTCTCATCCGCCCATGTCACTCCTTTCTTCATCTTCTTTCCTCTCTTGGTCTGTGCCTTCTTTTCCCATTTCTCCTGAGTGCTTGTCCAGTAGTTTTTGTTTTCATTGACGCACTTCACTCTTATTTTTTCTCCCATCTTCTTAATCTCCTGTTTGATGATGGGTTTGAATTTGGGATCCAGTTGCATGACCCTATTGAAATCCCTGAGGGCTTCGTCTTCATTACATAATGCAGAGTGAGCCAGGGCGCGCTGGTACACAGCTTTTAGATTGTCTGTGGTGGAGATGAAAATGAGAGAGTTAAGACTAGGTCTTGCCACATTGAAATGGCTTCATGATAAATAATTCATTCAAAAGTAAACAGCAGTTTTCACTCTTAACATAGGGGGCTGGATGGAGATACCAGGGAATAACTCAATATATGGTAAATGATGCAATCCGTTCAACTTCCTGGATCCACTGACAAAGTGAAGCATGGAGATATGGCCACTAAAGGAAGAATGCAGTAAATGCTAACTGACAAAGCTCCAGGCTGTTTTTACTACAGGCAATAATGGAGCAATTGGCCGACTCGCATTGGGTGGTGAAGAATCTATATCTGCCACTGCTGATGCTGCTGCTGCTGCTTAACCTAAACAACATCTGTGTCTATATCATGGCATGTGGTGTCTTACCTTGCTCCTGGAGACAGCAGAGCTTATAGCCTAACCCGAATTGCACACACCATAGCCTATTAGCTAATCAAGGAGTTTAGGATCACTAGAAACTGTAACGCAGGTATATCGCAGTAAATGAGTGTATAAGCTCACCTTTATGTTTCTTCAGCAGTTTACAGTTGAGATCCACCACTTCTTGGTATTCCCCAAGCTCCAGCTTACACTGACTGAGGTTTAGACAGAGTGGCAGACGGACTTTCTCTAGAGATTCCCAGTCTTCTCCTTTATGTTCCACCTCAAAAACACACAGAGGGATAGATATGGCTTAGTGAGCACTGGGTTGCTGATTCCCCCTGGGAAAGTTTCCCTGTCGTTCCTGCTAAGCAGTTTTTGAAACCCGCTGTACATCTCCTCTGAGATATGAGAAGGTATATATTAGATGATAAGAAGATAAGATGTTTTGAATGCTGCTATTTAATCCATGCATCTATGATATAGTCTTTCATGGTTCAGATCATTTCATCAGATTCTTAAGTGTTCTAAATGTGACTCTTCACTTCTAATCTGATCTAAAATGTGCAAACAAAGTAAGTAATAACCCTTTCCAGCTTGGCTCATGAGTATTATTCGGACCGTTTTACATTGGCCCAGTAGTTCTCAGATAAGTGGATGATAACTTTATTTAGATTATCACTGCACTTCGACAAGATTTTTTTTCATGATTGCCTTCATTCAATGCCTTCTACATCAAGTGTATAATAAACAAATGCACTGATGATTTCTACAGTCAATGCTGTATGATTTAGCAAGCTCACCTTATTTTGGAGATGGTCTACATACTCCAGAGCCTCCTTGAACTTAGCAGTTGCCTCAGTGTATTTATGCTCCTTCACATTGAAATTGCCTTCGCCTTGGAGCAGCATGATTAGCCGTAGCATCTGCTGCCAGTCCTTGCCCTCGGTCAGAGCTGTTATCCTGTGATTGGCCTCCGCTGCTGACTCTTCACTTTTGGTGTCATCCCCTGCAACAGATGGATTATTTCCCTCCTCAGCATCTTTGACCTCTTCGGGGGACTGAGAATGTTCCCCCTTGCTTTCCTCTTTTGCATCCATCTCAGAGATGTCCTTCTTCTCTGGTTCCTTTTCTTTGTGTGCCAGGATGTTCCAATATCTTTCTTTATCCTCCCAGTATTTTTCCTTCATTCTCTCCGAGAGAAGACCGAGTTCTTTTTGCACCAATCGAGACAGTGTGATGTCCAGGTTGGCCACCATCTGGAAGTCTCTCCTGGCCTCCCTCTCACTCCACACAGCTGCGTAGGCCTTTGCCCGCTTGTAGTAGGCCTTGACACAGTCTGGAAAAGATCAATAATGGGACTGTAATTTAAGTCTGCATTTTGTCACTTAATAACCAGGGCTGCATTGCCTTTCTGAATGCTGTGTATGTGCATTCATATCCATGCCTTATCTTAAAAACGGCTGTATTAAAAAAGGAACCTTGCTACACATGAACTGTTGATTTAGCCCAAGTTGGACACTAAGTGCACACACCTAATCTTTGCTCTGAGTGGGCTCAAGAGCCTGGTTAAGATTCCCCATTGATGGCTCTTTCTCCCCCTCTTTCATTTGAACATGCTCTTTACTGAATCTTTCACTATGCCAACATTTAAACAGACTTCCTCCAGCCAACGCCAGCCTCTGGCAAAAACACAGCGGATTCTGCAAGCACATTTCAAAAGGATGTGTTTCCCTGGTGACACACTAGAGAAATGTTAAAGAGAGCAAAGATGGAAGATTTGAACTGAAACAGACAACAAGGTGTGGGTGGCACATGGTGCTCGGCAGAATGAAATGAATAGCTAGAATTAGAGGGCATGGGGAAATGGGAGAAAGTGTCCTCAAAAAGGGGAACTGCAGGAGGCCAAAGTCACTCTGCTGGCTGCATATGCATAAGGCTCATTAGGAGAGCTAACCACACTGCCTCTGGAGCCACCGCGAGAGACGATACATCTGTCACTTCACATGCTTCAAGAGGGCTTACACAGACCAACTCCTGTCCCTACTCCTCATGCAGCCAGCCAAGCTTAAACAAACCCAAACCACCGAGGACAAAGATTACTATGCATGCTACCAAGTGTAATTATGAACGTGAAAGCAACTGGATTATTTAGTATACTCAAAAAGCAAGGGGCTAATTCTCATGGTGGTAAGTAATGTTATAGGAAATAGGGTATGTGCATACCTCAACTTAAATGCCATGTGGCTCTCAATAATTTGCACTGGTTGTCATTGTCTGTGGTAGAAATGTATTGCAGAATTAAATGCATTGTTTAATTTTAGTTTATTTTATTTAGGTAAAAAGAGTGATGCAGGAAGGAGTCCTAAAAAATCTGGGAACAACCAGCAGTCAGTGCGTTAAGCTTAAACGCCTTGAATAAGGCTTGTGGTTAACACAAGATGCTTTCATGTGTTGTTCTATGACATAATTTATTCTATGCCATTTTTAAGCTTTTACTCACCTTCATGTCCTTCCAAACCTATAAGACCTTTGTTTTTGTTTTGTTTTTTTTAATTTTGGATGAAATCCGAGCGATTTCGGATCCTCCATAGACAGCAAGGGTCCTACCACGTTCAAGGCCCAAAAAGGCACCATGAACATAGACAAAGTAGTTCATGTGTCAGCAGTGGTTCAACCATAGTTTTATGAAGCTATGAGAATACATTTTGTGAAAAAATTTAAAGACTTTATTCTGCCATTCCAAATGTGTTACGGATTTGGAATGACATGAAGGTGAGTAATTACTTAGAATTGTACATTTTGTGTGAACTATCCCTTTAAATCTTAGTTTGACCTTGATAAAGCAGGATTGATTTGATTTGGAAGTCAATATTTTATCATTCATTAAAATTGGAGAAGAAAAAAAAAATCACTCAAAGTAATTTCATACATATTCATATTTCAATAGTCTTTTCTGCTGCACACTCAGTAGGGCTACTGTCGTAAAAGACGAAAAAGGGGTGAACTAAGTCATGCTAAAACCAAAACCTCAACCATTTGGTTTATGCTAACAAGTTGACCTACCTTTGTGTTTGTCCAGAAGTTCTGTTGTATGTTCTATGACCTCGTAATATTCCTCCAGCTCTAACATGCACTGGCAGTAGTTCAGTGCAAGAGGAATGATAAGCCTGCCCAGATTAATGTAGTCTTCATCTCCAGGCATCTCCTACAGAGGAAGAAAAACAAACTTAGGTGCGCTCATTGATTTATGAATGTTTCTTATTGGTTTCTCCACAGCCCCCTTATATCACCCATGCCATTTTGTTTTGCCTTTACCTTGGATTGGACTGTTCGCAGCAGAACCACAGCCTCTTGGTACTTTTCTGCAGCTTCACGGAACCGACCCTGCTTGACCAGAGCATTGCCCAAAAGATGCAGTGAGGGCACGACCTTTAGCTTCTCATCCTTCTCCATCATCCAAGACTCCCGCTGGTAAGACAACGGGTCGCCCACCTGAGGTAGACAGAGAATTGGAGCGTGCTCGTCTCGCTTGGTTGAGGATTGAAAACATGGTCTGAGAATTGGGAACAGCATTTCTTTCCTGGCGTGTAGCACTTGATTGTGTAACATTCTGTTACGCTCTGTTTGGGTTGCAGTGAGGAATCTGTTGGAGGTGGAGGAGTGGAACTAGAATGAGTGTACGAGCGTGTTGTTGTGCAAGGGTGCGTGCATGTATTTGCTTGTTTTCTTGCTCTGTGTGAATTCACCTGACCCACCGAGATTAGTTCCATGATGAAGATTAGAGGCTGAGGTGTCCTCATTATCTCATCAAGCTCTGGAAAGCCTGTCGAATGGTAGTGAAACAAGTTTCCCATGCCACATGTGTGTGCTTGTCCTTCTAGAGGGTCTTTTCCCTGAGCAGCCAGCCGCATCCCTTTTGACACAAAGGGATACAGACCTGTGTGCTTCATAAAAAATAAAAATTTGTTTCAGACAGAATAGTCTAAGATTTATGCATTTCTTTTTGCTTTTATTTTTGGTACAGGTTTTGAATGACATGAGGGTGAATAAATATTGACATAATTTTCATTTTTTGAGTGCACTACTCCTTTAATGTAGTCTAAACCTACATTTTTTCTGTAATATATGCAGCAAACTCACAAACTCACAATTAAAATTGATTTATTTTGCCATGGTGCTTAAAGATTCAGCACCGGAGAGCTCTGCATGTAACGTGACCTTTCTTTCAACTTATTTCTGCATCAACCATCTAACCAGAATCTTTAGTCTCATTTGACTTGCAGAATGGATTATTAATTTCCTTGGAGTATTTCAAGAAAACAGCAAAAGTGAATGTTAATAGAAAACGTAGGAAGCAACCAAAGGTGCATAATACATCAGACACATTCTCCATTCTTATGCGAGGATTAATTAAGATCCGATTTGAAGCAGCTGTGATTATACCTATAGAAAGAGAAAGCACAGTAGGAAGCACAACAAGAGGTTTAGTTTGATTTCAAACACTTACAATAGCATCACACCAAAACTCTGCCACCTCTCCAATCCTCATGGAGGTTAACAGCACCTCCCACACCTCCATTTTGAACATCTTCCCCACGAAAATCTCAGTGGGATGCTTATTTTTGCGACTGTCGTCAATCACTGTTCTTTCAAAGTTGTCCAACAGAGTCTGAAAGTGGAACACCAGCTTTGTGGGTAGGAAGGCAGAGGAAAAAAGAGAATAAGAACAGGATTAAGAAAGAGCCGAGATATTTTTCCTGCTTAGTACGCCACACACATCTTGTAACTTGTGCGTGTTTATGTGTTGGGGAGAGAAATGCAGGGTTTCTAAGCAGGCCAGAATGTATTTTTCCTCATGCCATCTAGCATCCTAGTTCAATTTTGCCTTTATTTAAAGACATTTAAATGTATAGTCTTTTTTTCAAGCATGTTGATGCAGACACCCTGAATGAATGGGAGAACACAGAGTGAATACAGAGCACAGCTGGTAAATGGAGAGGTTAATGTTGGCATTGTTGTAGAAAATGTTTGTCATACTCTTCATGCCGAGGGCCATATGGCTGGACAAGTAGGGGTGGGGGGGTGAATTCACCTGGTACAGATACGCCGCTGTCCAAAACGATAGGTTGCCAAACTTTACATGCACCAAATGTTTTGCCACATAATAAAACCGTTTTAGAATCAGCAGAATCAATCTACAACCATTTCTGATCAAAGCTAATAGTTAGACAAAAACCCACCCAAGTAAACAAACATCTAATCAAAAACGTAATCCAGGATTATATATACACCTTACCTTGGTACCCTTTGGAAAATGCGGCAATGGTCCTTGACCTCCATGCAAAATCTTCTTTTTTACTCCAGGATGGTCAAGCAGATACGTCTCTTGCATTTTAAACTCTTTAGAAGAGTGCTTTGTTACTGAACCAGTCCTGATGTCCTGCAGCCTTTGAGAGCTGGTCCTTGGCAGTGTTAATTAGCAAGCTGAGGAAGGGAGACAAATCACACCCTGCAGCCAAATGCTGCCTGACTGCTTTCTGACAGATGGCTGGATTATCAGGTTGAGGATAGCCACTTTAATCTGCCTTGGCTAATCCTTCAACCCCCTGAATCTTCAGTATAATCCCCCTGTAAGAAGTGAAGGGATGGGTGACCAGAGAGCGGAACTCAGAGTATGGAGACAGTCGAGATCATTCTGGAAGGCAATAGAGTTCAGTAATCCCAGAAAGAGTTTGCTAGTATAATTCAGTGGGAACTACTGCAGACAGAATCATCTAGAAATCTCTAGTATAGTTTTCCAGTTTGTTGACCACCATAACGGTAATATCTTACAAATTTGCAGACTTACTAAGAAGAAACACTCTAACAAAACCATTTCAAATATGACTTTATTAAAAAGAAAACTGTTGTTGAGTAAAGTTTTATAAACACAAACAAAGTCACATAAAGAACAAATACACAATCTTGCTCAATAAGAAACTTGTGATAGGCCTCCAGCGGAATATGCTGATTCTTTTTTATTGGTCTCAACACAAATGTAGCTAATACGAGCGGTAGAGTGGGTGACGTGTTCAGCAGTCGCCTCTGGTCAGAGTCGTTGTACTGCAGTGCAGTATCTTAGTAATCGTGAGCATCACTTCTCGATCAGCGAGTCCAGCTGCTCTTGAAGGGATGCCAGCTGTTGGAACAGAAAAGCAGTGATGGATGGCTAGCAGTAGGGGTATAATTGAAGGCTAAGTGCAATATGTTCAACTACACCTCCAACGTTGTTACTTTTTTCTCATCAAGCCATTTGTCAGTTTAGGTGTAAACAAACACTGACAGCAGAAACAGACATTGGCCAAGGGTTATGGTGAATCAGTAAAGCATGCATGTGTGTCTAGTTCTTTTACTAAAATTACCAATTTTATATAAAGAAAAGTACTCTCACTTAGAGCAATGGATATATGTGGAATTAAGCCATTGATTTGACATCTTACTTGCATTAGGGGAATAAACATAAATTAGATTTTAAATTAAGATTTAGAATTAAAGCTCTCAATTCTATTTGATTTGATTACAATTCATCTGGGTTTATTTTACATTATAATATAGATTTTATCATACATATAAAAAAGATCACTCTCAGGTATTGCTGTAAATAGATGCATTTTTATGATAATCATGTCTTTTTTTAATGATTAATTAAAAGGGCAGAACCAAAAGAGATTTTGACTAGTAATTGAGCTGCATGTTTCTGATGCAACAAAAATAACCAATTTATATGAATCATTTGTTCAGGAATATGACTACACTGGATGAACTGAATCTTTTTACTATAAAGGTCCAATCTATGAGCTATTTGTTTTTAAATCAAAATACACTGGTCACAATAACATGGACTAAAAGGTTTTTGCAATCAATAAAATGCATATTATAATTTTTCAAATCATGATTAATTGGACAAATATTTTTCCCAGTCCGAATGCACTTTTGGGTTTGTATGCAGACTCACCTGCTCCATCTCTTGCTCTTCTTGATGAATCGTATCATTCAAAAGACCCTGGAAACGATCCTGTAATAAGAAATGGATAGAGAAATAAAGAGAGAGAGAGACTTCTGCCATTATGACAGTATGTTGTTTTGATGTTCTCCGTTTATGAATGTCCTAACTTCTTGTACACACATGTATTTGATTTGTGACCCTGTGAATGGACCTCAGACATGTATGACCTTTCCCTGTCCCCTGTGACTGTAATAACCGTGGACAAATTTAGCCAGCATAGTGCACACAGGCCAACCGAAGTGACACTGTTAAACCACATGTCCAACCCCATTCCACAACGTCTAAATCTTCCCAATGGAGCAGCTGCCACAGCAATGAATTTTGTGCCTTTTGTGAGTTATGTAAAAGCAGCTAAAGGCAAAAATGTAATATTTATGCCTTAAAAAGACAGCAAAAACCTGCCTTCTTAGGTTTATTTAAGGCCATTTTAAAAGGCTCTACTGCATAAAAACAGTGTCACCAAGGCTACGTGTTTACATGATGTACCGTGCCAGAAAGAGTGGCATGCTGCTTATTTAGTGCAGGTAAATGAAACTTACCCTCAGTGCTTGATTTTCCACCTCCATTATCAATTTCTCCTGTTCCTTCTTGTGGTTACGTGTGTCCTGAAGCTTGGCCTTCAAATTGTTTATCTGCACCTGATACTCCATTACTGCAGATCAAATAGAGATTGTGAGCCCTACACATGAGCCCTAGTTAACATCTGTACAGTTTAGTCATAGACTCTAAATGTCAAATTGAGCTCTCTTTTACCTTTGAGAGCTAGTTAATCTGCAACTGCTTATGTAATCAAAGGTCCCAATTATCTGGGAATCCTGCACACTCTAACTGTGCAACTCAGGCCGCACAAATACTGAACACCACCTCTCACATTCTGCACTCTCAGAGAAAGAGAAATCATAAAACCTATTTCCATTGAGTTCATACACACCAAGATATCAAGAAATTGCTTTTGAATTGTGGGTATCATATACAAAATAAATAACATGGAATTTAGACATGCAGTACTTGACTTTCAATCTAAGATGCATACCAATTATAATAGTATAATTTGTCAAAAGAATGTAACTTTTTCCAAATCCAATTAAGCGACCAACCTAGGGAGTATTTTAGGTACTATTGGCACATTTCGAATGCGTCTATAAAACAGTTAATTGGACTGAACTGGCATCCTATTAAAGTCTATTGGAATAGCTTTTTAGTCTACTAGAAAGTGCAATATTTATAAAGTTTATAAAGAAACAACAACACTCTTGAAAAGACTTTAACTTAAAGGAATAGTATTCTGTGATTAATACTTTATTTTGTTGAATAAACTCCTTATTTTTGTTTTCTTTGCACACAATAAGTATTCTTATAGCGTCGTAAAATTGTGGTTCAACCACTGAAGTGGTTTATTTTAATGATATCTTTAATTTTACTGGACCTTGATTGTGTTAGGATCCTTGCTGTTTATAGAACGGCCAGAGAGCACACGTAATTCATCAAAACATCTTCAATTCGTGATCTGAAGTTGAACAAAGGTCTTACAGGTTTTGAACGACATGAAGGTGAGTAAATAGTGACATAATTAAAATTTTTCGAGTGCACTACTCCTTTAAGAAGGTAACTCTATAGCTAAACCTCTTGCTTTGAAGATTATGTGAACAAAACACATGGTGGCTCAGCTCTGAGCAGAATTGCTCATTTTTTCCCCGGTTAAGTGCCAATGTGACGTGAAGTTGAGAGACAGAGGGTGGCGGGATGATGCCATGGTCAGGCATGTCTGTCACTCACTGGCATGGGTAAAGACACGACCAGACATACGGCATAACCATCTGACCTAAATACCACAGCAGCCTCATCATTTAAATGCTAATCTAGGTTAGCTGTTGTTTGTCTGTCTGCGATACTGAATTGCGGTTTTAAATTGGGCTTGAGCTTCTGTCATGATGATGCACTGTAACTGATCAGTCAATCCATGCACCACCATCCTACCGATCTGACTGTTGCGGTCATTCTCATCTCTGCTTCCATCCGTCTCGTTCAGTTTCTCGTGGAGCTGTCTGACCATGTCGTCTTCAGTGTCCATGATGTTAAGGTCTTCATCCTCGTGTCGGTCACCCTCCTCGTCCTCATCCTCGCTGCTGCTACTGATGTCATTGAAGATCTCACGTAGCTCGTCGTGTGGGACTAAATTAGAAGAAAACTTTACACAAGGAAAGATATAGCCATAAAAGACATTCAGACTTGTAAGAGCATTCACCCGAAGAGCCGTGACCCTTGTGTCCCGAGGTTCCAGGTGAAGACTCCAGGTTGGACAGAGATAAGCTATTGTCAGGTTCTTTGGACTCATCCTCAGCAATCACCTCCCATCCTGACCACAGGGTCAAGGTTCATTTATCAATAATCCCTTTTCATCCTCTGAGTTTTGGCAGTAGGCCATTTTGCTGTTTGTTATATCACTGTGCTGCTGAGCTCCACAAATTTATACATGACTCATGCCACTTTTTTCTGTAATGCTGAGCTTAACCGACTCAATTTCTTGCCAAGTTGCTTTATTTAATTTGAGAACAAGTCTGCCACCTGGTGGCAAAGTATGACCGAAATGCTCAAACCTACATTAGTAATGTCATTTGCATCCACATTTGTTGTGGCACTGGGTTTGCGGCAACATGACAGGGGAAAACAAAAGCACGAAATAAAGGATACGAACACTGACGGCTTCAGCGTCTGTGCTCAGAAGCCTCTTCACCTCCTTTTCCACATCAGGAGACTCGATGTACTGCAGGATAAATCAGGTTAGAATTCAGCCCCAAGAAACACGCTCCCAAAAACTGCTTGCATGCATTCAGATGCACACATAGTACTAACAGTAGAGGCTGGCTGCATGCCAGAGAACACATTAGCGATTAAAAAAAGGAAGCAGAGTCAATAGCTAGCTGCAGCGTAGCTAAGATTTATTCAAGAGTCAAAACCTGCCACTAACTCGGCTGCTGTCACTTCAATCAAAGCAAGAGCCAGATTGCTTTCCTGCATACCTTGGTGGTAAATGAAGATGGAATGCTTTATTTATATGTAAATCGTAGCTTTTAGCATTAACTAATTTCTCTTTTCTTGCAAGAGTAATCATTTTCTGCCCCAAATAGGGATGATAAAAGACTGTCGAATCATCAGAAAAATCCAGGGGGAAAAAAACAACAACAACAGAATGCTTAAGGAAAACCAAATGAGGTTACCTTCTTCTTCGCTGTCTTCCTGAACCGCCTCTTCCTTGTGTTCTTCAGAGGAAGCGTAACTGGAAGGAGACAGATGCAATTAGATATAAAATGGGTTTAATTCTTCCAGCGCTGATAGGCTCTCTCAACATTTACTTCAAGCCAATTAAGGGGAAATTCCAGTACAGGAGTGGTGGGTACTTACTTCCATGGTTCCAAACAAATTTCTTGTCTTTGTCCTTGTCTTTCTTTTTGCTTTTGGAGTCTGTAGTGCCTGTGGGCTCCTCTAGAGGGGGGTACAAGTCTCCATCCAGTGTGCATACCAGCATCTTAAACAGGAAAGCAGAGGATTTAATAGTGTTATGGCCTTGTAGATGTGCTGAAGCTCATTAAATTAGAGATGGGGAGTCGACTCCAAAAGAGTCGATTCCTCGACTCTCACTAGCCCTAGTGTTGGAATCGACTCCAGGTCAGGAATCGACTCCCAGTGTCGAGTGTTTTTTTCAAGTTTAACACTTTGTATATTTAAACTAATATTAATTCAAATTAC
>JAUCNO010000152.1:13185395-13203726 GCA_032353835.1 Enteromius viviparus
TACAGCCACTACACACGTTCCCAGAACACACTTTGCGTGTAAATATTAAGTTTGTACTTACAGCAGGTGGTTGATGTAATTTTTTTAGGCGCAAATGTATTTATATTTTAATACAAAGTAAATGGAGTCGAGTCGATTCCACCGACTACAAAATTAGGAGTCGGGAGTCGGAGTCGACTCCAAAAAAACCGGAACCGAACACCCCTACATTAAATGATTGGTCTCTGTTACCCAAGACTGCAAAGGGGAAATTTAATTTAAAACTCCCTAAGAAGCTTCTATCTGCTAAATCCTTACCTGACAGATATCAGCAGTCTTATAGAAGGTCTTTTTGTCAACTGTTTTTAATGACTCCAGGATGCAGGGTAAATCCACTAATTTACACGCTAAAGGTACACGATCCACACGTACAATCCCATGGCGACCATCGGCTAGGAATACGGTAAGAAATGACATGAGCAATATTTTTGCACAAGAAATGTAAAACATTTAGAGGCTTTTTAAAATGTAATGTGCTGAAGCAAATGGAAAGCACTGCTCATCGTAGTTTATCTCACTTGCAAAATACTTACCATGTAACTCAATAGTTAGTCTGTCTTTCATGTTCATGCTGCTAGACTGAGCGATCCGTCTGACTGTGGAGGCATACTCCTAATAAAAACAATACAGAAATCAATTTAATATGCTGATTCTATGTTCAACAATATTAAAAACAGTTCATATTTTCTATGCAATATTATACTTTTTTTCAGATGAACAGAAAGTTTAAAAGCACAGCATCTATTTAAAAATGGAAAAGATTTCACTGTAATTTTAAATCATTGTATTGTATTCTTGCAGAACAAATGTTTAAAAAAATAATGAACTAAAAAATCTTGCTCACTCCAAACAACTGGTCTGCACCGATTTGCTCCAACCCTAATCAAGCACACCTGGGGCCTGTTCCATAAAACAAGTTTACCAAATAAGCCAGGCTTATGGCAGATAGACTTATTTTAATACAAATTAACTGGCAATAAGTAAGATGAACTGAAATAAGCCTGTCTTATACTCTAATCTTGGTTTATGGAACAGGCCCCTGATCCAGCTAATCAAGGTCTACAACATCACTAGAAATGTCCAAGCAGATGTGATTTTGTACCATTTGTTTTCAGACATAAAACAACACATGCATAAAGTATGATGTATATTCACTTTTGAATGTATTGTTCATACTCTCCTGGGTTTCAGTGTATCCCACACTTATCTTATTAAATTACAACTGTGTCTTGCAAAATTGTGTTCCTTTGTGTATGGTTTAACAAATTTCTCTTAATTGGAATGAACTATGTGTATTGACGACACTATATTTGTATGCAATTATTTGCAACTTAATGCATGCATGATTGTGTGATTAATGCATGATTATAATTCCTATATAACAACAATTTAAACACATTTGATGTAATTGCTCAGGAAGTGTACACATTACTTAAATATTGGATTGCACTAATATCAGTAAAAAAAAAAAAAAAAAAATGACCTGAGGAAGCCGCAGAACAAACTGACTCTCCAGCTCATGAGGAGCATCTTCTTTGCTTTTGGAGCCCACCTTTCCCACTGAAACAGAGAAAAGTCTTGAAAACTATATTTTTGTTTCACATTTATTAAACATTTACAGATACACACACACACACACAGAAATAAATACAGGGTTGCATTAAATGTTAATAAGCAAACTTTGGAATATACTAAGGTAGGCATTAAAGGATTGCCTCAAACTTGAAACTTTGAATAACATAGTATGTCATGACTGACATCGCATGACATGTTTAAAACATAGTTATATCGTTTGTTTAGTAGAAGAGAAATTCACTAATGTATGTATGCTAGTACCTTTAGCTTTTGAGGTCATCTTTAGTTCCTAGTTCTGCAAAACAACAGAAAAAGACAATGCTTGCATATTTTGCACATTTGGGGTGATTAAATATTACAAATAACATTACAACAAAAGCGTGATAATAATTAACGTTATAACGTTACTCACCGAAATTCGAGAAGCTAACAGGCTAATGTTACATATCAGTTACTATGACATACAACAGCGTCAGATAGGATAATTGTTAAATATTCGTTTGTTTAAAATGCCCAGACAACAAAATGGTTGCTTTAGAAAAGTAATAAACAATACACTACGTAACTACACAGATTCCCAGAGACAGAAACCAAAATGGTACAAATAAATAATGCTGTGCCTCGGCGAAATGTCTCGCGGAAGCTCAGCGTATGTTAGCGCTTCACCGCCCCCTGCTGTCCGCTGTGTGAAAAGCCCATCGAAACGTGCTAATACTAGACTACAGCATGAAAGCTTAACCTTAATACAATTTCAGAAAATGTAGCGGCTGGACAATTGTTTCGTTAAACACGTACCATAAGAAGAACAATAGAATACCCAAAACTATCAAAATGATCATTTTAGCGGTTTCATGAATAAATAAATCTATAAAAACCGATGCGTCTCACATCGTCCCATATGGTCTAGCGGTTAGGATTCCTGGTTTTCACCCAGGCGGCCCGGGTTCGACTCCCGGTATGGGAAGTACTGTTTTTTGGTTCTTTAATTGTGGATTACGAGACATATCTGCGTGACAATTAGCAAAACATTAAAATCAACCAAATGCTAAAATTCGTTAAAATAAAAGTGGTAACACAATGAACAACACCTCTACAGCGTTTATATTACTTAATGCTAATTTCAGCATTTACTAACGCAATATTAAAACCACTAACAATAACATTAGTTAATGAGCTAAAATGTGATCTAAAATATACTAACAATAAATTATTGTATTTTTATATTAACTCACGATGAATAAACACTAATAAATGAATCGTTCATTGTTTGTTCATGCTAGTTAATAGGTACATTAACTAATGTTAACAAATTACACCTTATTATTACCAGTAAAATGTTTGATGCAACAGAAATCTTTTTTTTTTGTTATTTTAAATATTGTATTTAATAAACAAACCTAGCTACATAACCAAAGTTTTACCACATCTTACTGGTATACATATGTCCATATCATTACTATTGGGTCAAATTATATCACTGACTAGATTCTTACATCAATGACAAATGTGCCAATTTGAGACCTTAGGCCAAAATTAGGTAAACTAGTGAAACGTATATTAGTAATAACAGTGTTACACTATCTAGTATTATGAGCAAGTAGGTGCATCTTAATAAAAAAAAACATTTATTTCAGTAATTTAATTCAAATTGTGTATTAAATAAATTAAATGCACACAGACTAAATTTGAAGTCTTTGGTTCTTTTAATTGTGATGATTTAGGCTCACATTTAACAGAAACCCACCAATTTAGCCTAGTGAAACAAACTGGGAGACAAAACAATTCACTTCTCAACAAATTAGAATATGGTGACATGCCAATCAGCTAACCAGCTTAAAACACCTGTGCCTCAAAGGGTCTCTCAGTTTGTTTCACTAGGCTAAATTGGTGGGTTTCTGTTAAACGTGAGCCTAATCCATCACAAATAAAAGAACCAAAAACTTAAACTACTTCAGTCTGTGTGCATTACTGCTTATTTTAGTATATTACTCTAATTGATTGAGATGCACCTGTAGAGTAGTTGCAAATAACACTGCTAGAAAAATAGAAGCCCAATAGAAACCATCACAGAAATTCTAATGGTTTCCATTAAAATGCCATTGTGAACCATTATGAACTTTTTCCAGTAAAAAAAAAAAAATCATTTTTGTAGTGTGTTTTGGGCACTTTTCCAATAGGATTGAACGTCCCATCCATCACATACCAGTAGAAACCATTAGAAACTCTTTGTTGACACTGGAACAACATTGTGATTAGCCAATCAGATTTGAAGAACCAGTTTATTTGTCAAGTTTAGGCTTATCAGTGTTTGGTGCTTGTACGTCAGTGGCAGTCATCTATCTTTAAATATGATTTTAGGCATTACTCATTAGTAAGGTTAGGGTAAGGTGTAGAGATATGGTCAAAACTAAAATTTTGGTTTCAAATGTTGTTCATGAACACATCAAACTTCTATTGTGTTTTGGGCAGGGTTCTATTGTTTTTTTCAGCAGGGAGGGTAAGTAAATATTTCAAATAAAATACAATAATGAATTTAAGAAGGTTAACTGAGAAATTAAATTGAGACTTTTTGCCGACATTCATGGGGAAATTTCTTCCAACTACCCTAGATTGCTCTGTTTTTATTTCAATATGTCTCCAAATTAGGTTTTGGGTCCTAAAATATGAACTGTGCAAGTAGTTTATGGAAAACTTAAATGCTGAAAATTAAATGAATTGAATTAAACTTTGTATATATAAGTACATCCCCTAAATACAGATAACACTACTACCCTTGAATTCCCCAAGCAGGCTATTCCGATAATGGGCGGAGCGGATGGTGTGATCAAGGGGTCATCTACATTTCTTTACATCAGAAACTAACGGTCAGCATAATTAAGGGACTATCTGAATTTATTTCAAAACGCTGCTCACATAAACAAAGTCTTTATGATTCGTCGAGTAGGTGCCGACGTCACCATCCTAACTACAACCCTGAAAGACGCGTCACTTTGACTACTTGGGAGCGTTTAGTTTGACGCTTCGCTCGTTTTGCAGTGCACGGGAACCCTGGACCAATCGCTTTCGAGGGAAAATGTGAGCGCAAGGAATTCCCCAAACATTGAAAACAGTACAACCTTATGTTAAGCAAGAGAAAGCGACGAGAGGTTCAAAACAATAAGCCTTTAGAAGATTCTGTTTTTGCAAGAGGATAAAGTTACTTCGGTTTAACAGCACTTGAACCGGGAAGGATGATTCAGTCGATGACAGATTGCTTGGGAATTGTTTCATTGAAATGACCAGTGTGACCATCCACACGCTAACATTTAAACCTGTGAAATTATGGCTCGTTAAGATGAAGGTAAGTCTTTGTCAAGTTTGCACTGTCTTTTTTACCAGTTCCTTGTAATTATGTATGTTATTATCTAGTTTTTTATTAGTTATTATTAGTGCATCTGAGATTGTAGGACGGCTTTTAGAAGCTTTCTTTGTGTGTCAATGACTGCATGTGCAATGTATTGAATGCACAAGCATTGTTTATTTAATTCAGGTATACATGCAGCCTCTTGCATTCGCTGACATTCCATAAACTGATCTCATATGACTGTTCTGATCTGAATAGCCCCCAGGATAGCTTGACCCACTGCTCTCCCATAACTGTGTGCACTGAGTTGTTCCAGCATGATTGCGGGCATGTGACTATAATGACTGGTTCAGTGTGAGAATCACTTGTTTCAGGCTGACATTGCTGGTAGACACAGTAAGGGCTTCACATGAGTGTGAACAATCAGTTATCCAGTGCTCACTGCTGGTGTTTGTGTAGCACTAGTGTTTTCATCCAGACCAGGACTTATTTGTGGATTTATCTTTAAAACTGGTAACCAAGTTCAGAAATTAGCCAATGCTTGGCGTAAAAACACTTAAAAAGAAAATACAATTCCACTTTTGTGTGGGAAGAGGTGCTTTTTTTTATCCGGGCAGTTATGTAAAGCATGCAAGCAGATCGTTTATTGTGTTGTTATATCTAGTGAATTATTTACATACATTTGGTGTAACAGACATAATTTCTTTATTTTTTTGTACAACTAAGGATTAGGATTAAAGTGACTTCAACATATTTCAGGCTTTGATTCTTATGATATGTAGCAATTAGTGTCTAATTTCATATTGTAGCAGAATATTAAATGCGTCTGCTGGTGCATGTCATAATTTGTTTTCTTTTCGTGGCTTGATGTCTCACCCATTGTCTAACTTAGTAAATGCTTGCCAGATGTTTACATTTCTTGGTATACAAAGCTCTTCTGTGGGACAGGCATATTGAAGTATCTGTTTGGCTGCTGTGTTCAGAGCATGCTGGCCATTGGGTGGTGCTGGGGTCAGGGAGTATACTTGTCCTGCTTGGGGAGTTTGCGATATTAGTCAGCTCGTTTCATCCCAAAATGTTATCAGCTGGTTCTGATACCCCCTCCCAAACCTAGCACACCCCAGAGGCCTTTAGATAGCTGGAAATTCCAGTCTTCTGAAACTAATTATCCTCAATGAGAGGCTCTAAATATACCCCTTAGATGGTGGTGTCTTGAGTCTTTTCTTTCAGAAATACAGTCCTTGGTACTACCCCTTTTCTTGTTATGACTTTGTCTCAGAACTCATGCCCAGTAACCCTATTGTGCCTTTGAAACAGATTGCCAGGAGGCACAAAGGGGCTCTCAGATGCTCTTTCTGCCTCTTTTAGCATAAGAGGCACGTGGCTTGAGATGTCCCAGAATGACAATGTATGTGGGAAGCCTCTGTGTAGAGAACACCACAGTGTATGTGGCCATGACAGTGACTCCCATGTAAATACGAAGCCAAGTCAAGGAGAGTTATCCTAGGGCAAATTGACCCAGCTCATTCCACTCTGCTCTTGGCCCGATGGTGCACAGAAAATCACATGAGATATGACTTAATGGGCTGAATATTGATTTGTCTCCACATTTGAAGACATCAGTCTTTATAAACTCGGTATCCAGGAACTGCATCATCAGCTGAGAGCTTGCTGCAACATGATCTGACTCCTTGCAGACGGACTACAAACATCAGCAAAGATATCTGGAGTGTGCTAGGACAGCGTATAATATGAAGCCTCATTTTTCTTTGTGTAACACTTCACCGTTCATTGTCATACGGCTCACAGCATGTGCAGAAAATGGATTGAGTAATTGTCTGTTGGGTAATTCCTCAAAACACTGACATAAATCTCTTAAATATGGCTTTCAGTTTTAAAATGCTGACAAGAACAAACAAGATGATATGTCTCTGTCATATAATGGGTGGGCAAAACGTTAAGCCAACAGGCTTCCACAAGGTGGTGGTGTTTATATAATAAGCTCAACACTATGGCTTGGAACCAT
The DNA here is from genome assembly GCA_032353835.1 of Enteromius viviparus. Classification (NCBI taxonomy): domain Eukaryota; kingdom Metazoa; phylum Chordata; class Actinopteri; order Cypriniformes; family Cyprinidae; genus Enteromius; species Enteromius viviparus. The sequence continues at coordinate 13,192,379 of JAUCNO010000152.1, forward strand.
CTTAAACAATGTATAGAACTGTCATTTGGCCTTTTGAGCCATTGAGATCCTGCCACTGAAATTGATTTGTTAATGCTTGCTTTTTTGGGATGGGTTCTTTATTGTTGTTGCAGATTCTACTGGTTTGCCACCATGATAATGTTATCAGGCCTGCTAACACAAACAGTTAGCAAGCAACGACAGTTATGTTTTGCTAAAAGTGCAATTTAATTAAAAATATAAATATTTCTAGCAAGTACAAAAATACATTATGTAAAAAAAGAAGCTGAATTGCTGTTAAGTCCTGAATGACACATTATATAATGTACTATTGACACCAAACTGGATTTTCATATTAGTCATTAGTTTCACTGTTTGTAATATTACAAACTAAGGCAATGCATGCTCTGTACTCTATTGGAAATTTTAAAATTATGTCTTTCAATAGCATTTTATTGTTAAAATAAAAGAAGGAAGTTTTAAGCACAGTATATGGGAAGGTGCACCATATTAGTTTAACGTAATATGAATTCTCTTTTGACATTTTAGAAGTCATGGGCCTTTTGCGTGGTTCCTCATATAATTTACTGCTGAGAAATAGTTCTTGGTGAAGTAAGAGGGGGAGACGGGTCGTTCTCACACATTATTATGTTTCCGTAATCTGACAAATCGTTTTGATTTGAAGCCTGTTCCTGACGCATTATTCTAGTACAAGTGTGCAATTTAGAAAGATATCTTGTCTTCTGTTTGCTTTCACATTAGGTTAGTGTAATGTTATGCTGCTGTAACCTTGCTGTGGCAGCCAAATATGTGGGAGTCTTATTAAGCAAGGCATTATAGAGATACAAGGCCGGCTGCCTTTGTTTTGACTGAAGAAAGACAAATATGGAAAGTTTGGGTATTTTTTTAGCAGGGACATCTAATTGCTGATGGCTGATGTTGGTAGCAGGTTTGCTCAAGTTTATTACATTAACTGAACTTTTAATATAGTTTGAGAGTTTTATACTGTAGCTTTTAATATACATGTTTTTAGGTCTCTTACTGTTTGAGTAGACCTCAAATGCTAACATTTGTTTTTTATTAAAAGCCAGTGTGTGGAAAACGTGGGATGTTGAGTAAATGTTCTTAAGTGTGTTTGAGATGTAGATGGCCCATTAAAGGGGCAGATGTGACTAATTCATCCAACTGATTTACACTTGAGAGTAAAAACTGTCTAATGTGTGAAGAATCATGGCACATTAAATGAGAGTCTGTTAGTACTGTACATCATCACCAGTGCGGCTCAGTCCAACGAAGCGTTCATTCAGCAAATGTATCGCTAGACAGGGATAAAATAAAGCAATCAGGGTAAAAACATAAAAAAAAATGCTGTACCTGTTTACTTATTTATTTAGTTTTTTTAAAATGGCAATTTCAGAACAATTGGGCGTTCCTCCCTCAGGCTTGGATTTAAATTATTCAAGTAGACTGAGACATTAGGTATTCATCTAGCATAATGCTTTCCAGTGTCTGGTCCTCAGAGAGAAAATATACCATTCGACCATTGAAGCTGTAAAACAGAGCCCACAACCATCATTAGCAGCTCAGCTTATGTTGTATTTTACTAGCTATAATGTGAGTGAAAGGCACTGACGATTTCATGGTCTGAGGTAAATGACAAGTTAGACTGATAAAGAACTAGGATTTACTTTAGTGTCAAGTGTCTCAGTGCTTTTATAGTGTGTTTTTCTCTGCTGCTCTGGTCAATACTCATCCACAGATGTGTGATTTGAACTGTCTGGAATGTTGGCCTTGCTCTTTGTCTAATGTTTAATTGGTTGAGGCTTTGTGAGGATCGTATACTGTCCGGTAAGGGATAGTTACTTTCTTATGCAGACCAAGTATTATTCCGTTTGTATCATAAAGAGATAGCAAAATTAAGTCTTGGCGGTATTTTTATATTTGTGGTGTAAATTTTGTTTTTGTTTTGGACTGTTCACGCCAAAATTTAAACCTCTGTCACTTTTTTTGAAAATAAATATATGTATTAACCTTGCCCTAGCACTTAAGACATTATTTAAAATGTATTCTGTTGAAATTCAATGAAATTCCAAAAATCAAGAAAGGAAAATGCTCTACATCCAAAAACAATCAAAAGGCAAATTCAGCTGGATCTTCAAATATGACTAGGTTCTGTGGTCAGATGAAAAAAAAAATGGCAGAATTTTTTTTTTTAGTACACACACTGGAAAAGAGTACCCCATGTGTAGAATAAAAAATACTGCGGCATCTTTACAGTTGTGGGCCTATATCTCTGTCAGAGGCCCTTTATATCTTGTTCAGAAGGAAAGATGGATTTTTCAAAAAAAAATAAAAAATTAGATTGGGCCATCATTTCTTCCTTCAGGACAATTGAAGAGAAGCACGAGCATGGACCTGGAAATCAGAAAGATTTGGAGTGATTCTGGGTAAAAGAAATTGCTTTGATCTCTTGTCTGGTGTTCTTCAAGCTCATTAGGCATTATAGTTGAAGACTCAAAGCTGTTATCTTGAAAAAATTGAGGTTTAGAAAAGTATTTTATAAGGGTGTCAATAACCGTGGCCAACATATATTTGAGAAGACATTTCATACATTTTAAATTATCAAAAGGAAAGGAAATTGTATTTACCAAGGGTGTCACTAATTCTGGCCACAACCATAGGTTTCTGAAGAACTTGAAAGAATGTGGGTCAACGATGACAGAATTTCCATTTTGAATTTGAATCAAACTGTTATAGTTGCTGAGAATTATGAGCTGTTCCAAAACAAAGCATTCTTTTCATGACAGTCAAAATGGTCTTGCTTAATTCCACCTATAATATTTTCCAGATTACCAAACTAAGTGCTAACAAATCTTAACTCTGTGGAGGTGAATATATTAAACTTGTAATGGTAGTCTAAATTGCTGTAGCTGTTTTTTATTTAAGTGGGAGTGTCTTTATTTACCTGTTAGAGACGTGGACACTTATTGTGGGTCATGGCAGGAATGACTCAGCACCTTAGTGCAGTAACGGAATTTCCTTTGAAACTCCCTCTATCCCACACTTCACATCCACCCATTTTTTACTGATGTCAGGAATGTTGTATCTGTTCATATTCTCATCATTCTTAGCTGACAGAATTTCTCAAGGTTGGCCAGATGTAATCCTTTGGTGCACATTTGTATTTACAAATGCTTGTTACATTGGAATCCTTTGGATTGTGGCATGGCATTCAATTAACCTTTACTTTGTCAGTGTATTGAAGCATGTAATGAACTAAATTCTGGTCACCAAGGACTTCAGAAGGTCATGTTTGCTGTGAAAACTGTTGATAAAGCTAATTTAAAGCCTGCAAAAACTTGTTTTTAATGCACATACACATGTGTTTAAAACCATAATTCCTACAAGACAGCAGAATTTAGTGTCTTCTACATGTATTGACTTTATGGTCCTTCTGTCTGGATTTAATTAGCATGCTTCACTGCCTTTTTCTCTTGCCCCTTAGTCCTTTGAGGACGGCCCTTAACCAGGATGCTATGGAGGGAGGGCTTTTCTTTGTGCACAAAGCCTCTTGAAGCAGTCAGCACCTGACCTCAGTTTCTCACAAACAACACGACCAACCCTGAGAAGCGCTTTGTCTTTGTCGATTATCTCAAGGCTATTCCTATTTTTGGACCTGTTCTAATATGCCACTGTTTTCCATCTCATGGTGATGGAAGTCGTATAATAAAGGGTACTGTGGAGTTCCGTTGCATCACCTATAATAAGACATTTACAAGTTCTCCCTACAAACTGTAAATGTTTTATATCTAGCCTGTTAGAGTAAATTGACTTCAACTTAGAAATGAGAGTATATTAGCAATCCTGCGAGCACCAAGCCACAGTTTCATATGTTTCTTTGTCAGCAATTCATCTAAAGTAAATATATAAGAGGAAACACAAAAAAATGCTACTCTGGACATGGGTAAAACCAAAGTGTGCCATCTATGTTTTAAAACAGGCACACAGCAGAAAATGAGGCCTTTTTGTGGCTCTGCTGTGTTTGGCTTGGACTCAGTCATGCAGCGCTAGTAAAGGCAAGTGGGCTGGTTTTATTTTTAGGCTGTATAGGAAAGGTGTGTCTTTGAACTTTGTCAGCAAAGGCATGTGATCAGGGTCTGGTTGCTGTAATTCTCTAAACACTCCCTGTGGTTTTGTTGGATTATTAACCAAAAAAGTTTGTTTTCGTCATTGGTTTCTTAGCCATTAACTTGTATTGTAGTTTGAATTAAATTACTCACACTGCACTATTTATCCAAGGTCAAATTTTTACACAAATATTAACATATTATTGTTTATTATTATAAACATTACATTGATCTTTACCTTGAACATCAAATTTGGCTTTTTGTACCATCTTTAATTTGCATTGACGCACATGTTCACTTATTATTTCATACATGCAAGCAAATATGTTTGAACAAACAGTTCTATTCTTTTAATTATAATTTTGTATTATGTGTTTGTTGGGTGCCATTTCTAGGGATACACTAAATTTATATACAAATCTCATCTCTGTGTGCATTTATTTCAGTGGTGTGGATCCTGTTGGACTTGTTTGCTGTGTCCCACTTGATGTCACAGACGGTTTAGAGATCATTGCCTCGTGTCATACATGTTGTTGGCAGGTGCTCGCTGTGTACACACTTTCCATCCCATTCTCAGTGTTAAGTTTAACACAATACCTAGCACTTCACCTCATGGTGCTTATTTTTCTCCATTTCTTGCCTTCTTGTAATCCTCTGAAGTCTGTAAAGGATGGTGTGTATAATACTATGACTTTGTATTCTTAAGCTAGTAGAAAACCCACCCAGTAGACAGAAGGTTGCCTAAGAGGCCAGACTGCTATTTTTTTTTTTTTACACCCCAACAGTTCACAGGTACGGTTTTCTCAGAAAGAGGCAGGTAGTTGCCAGTAAGCGTCACTGTAGTTGGCAAAGTGCCAATTAAATGACTATTTGTCTGTTAAGAGTGCATTCACTGTCTCATTTACTTGTCTAAATGATGCTTTGACAAAGCCCATTGCATTTCAGCGCTTTTAACCAAGTCACGCCATGCCACAGACCCTAGCTTCCTGTTTGTCAGCTGGATTGCCTCAGATAAAAATGCTTGACAAGGGTTATGGCAGATTGACATTAGGGAGATTGACATTAATTTGGTATCTTGGTCACTTAAATATGGGTATTTGGCACAGAGGATTTAACCTTATGTAGTCTGTAATGCTTTCTTTCTTCTGTTGAACGTAAAAGATATTTAAAAAAAAAAATTATTTGTGTAATACAGTGTGGTTTTGGACCCCATTAAGTTCCGTTGTATGGGTCTTCAAAATATATAGTTCCACAGAAGGGTAAGTGAAAGATAATTTTAGTGAACTTTCCCTTTAGTGCTGAACTATTAGAATATAGCTGAAGCAAACAGCAGAGTCACATTCTGTACTTTCCCTTTGGTTGGGTGAAGTAGTGGTAGGGCCTTGGATAAATTAGAAGGGTTTCTTGTCAGTGTTCTTTTCAACAGCACAACCAGGTGGGGCGGCTCTTCCAGTTTTGTAACGCATGGCCTTTTTCGTGCCTCATATCAAACATAAAGGCTGCTTTATGGGGTGTCATATAGCTTGGAGGGCCACTCCCATTTCACCTTCTCAAATGAAAGCTTTGGCACCACTCAATACAAGAACCACAGAAAGATCTAGTCAGTTGATGTGAATTTAGCTTTCGCTGTCCTTGAAGCATCTAGTTTTGAAAGAGCATTTCATCTGGGTAGAATTCCCCGTGCCTGCTGTACGCTTGCCACGTCGTGCTGAAGAAAACCTTTACACTCTTACCCAGTCTTGAGTTACCCGTCTCACATAGCTCAAGGTGTTGTCTGATTGTTACTTTGTCCAGGTTTTCCCTCCCCCACTGCTAATGTTAGCCAATCGAAACTGCGGCTTGTGCTCACCTGAACTCATTTGCATATTAGCTCTGCCCTTGCAGCTGATTGGCCCCATGCTGAAGTTCTGTTTTACAGCCTGCCTGTCAGTGGTTGCTTGGGGGATGAGTCACAGTGAGAGAGAGCTTTGCAGTACTTCTCTTTTTTAAAGATTTCAGCCCGCTGCCATTGCCCTCCCCTACTCTGTTCTCATTTTTGCTCTATCTACCACTAAAGTGAGTGGGAGAGGCAGAGGGCAGGTCAGTGTTCAACACCTTGAACATGCCATTCGATTCGCTTTAGACACACCCTTGGATTATAATTTTTTTTTACTCCCGTCAACGTAATCCGTCTATCTATTTTTTTTTTTTTTTTCAAGATTATTTCTTCATTTTTTTCAACATTTTGACATGTTTTCCACCATAACCATGGAGTTTGACATGAAAGCCCTGAACCTTTAAGGTTAGTGTCCATTTCGTTTCTTTATGATGTAATAATATCATGTTGTAGATCTGTTAGCACCAAGTATCTGTTGTCTGCATTCGTAACCTTGCAAGCATTATTCATCGTTTATTACATAAAAACGTGTATATGCAATATACATTGTGTTTATTATGAACTTGAATTGTCAAATTCTTTCAGAATTTATTCGCAGTATTTACAGGTTATATTATGATACAGCTAAACGGTTAAATATCTGTTTCTTTGGTTTACATTTTAATAATTACTTATTGGTCCAATGATCAACAATAATATCATAATTGCTGCAGGCGAGTGTAAAAACAGGTTCAGCTCCATTTTCTTTACGTGATAGACTGTTTTGCAGTCATACAAATCTAACAAAGTGTATTTATTATATATTGTGTGTTGTTTAAAAGTTTATAGTCACATGTTTTGCAAAGTATCATTGCCTTATATGGGTACCGAGAGTGAGGTAGGCAATCATGTTTTGTAAGTCTATTGACCAAGCCCATATGACGGTTAGAGTGGGTTGCAGTGTCAAAATAAACTTTTTGATCAAATATTTTCCTGTTTTAGCTATATGCTCACAAAGTTGCCAACATCGCATAATGCATAGAAATAACCCTAGTGCCAATGTGCTTTTTGTTCTCGTAAGTGATGTTGTTTGGTTTGGCTGTTGTAGTGTCATTGATTCCATTACGTGGGCTTGTAGATTTCAGTTTGATTTTTGACTGTCTTATCGGGCCTCATCATTGCCATGAAACCTGGTCTGAATGTTGCTCATCCTGTTGTGCTAAGAAAACCTCAGTGTTTCAATGAGAGCAAAGTGACGAACTACTCTAGTCATTGTTCCCGAGCTCCACTTTGTTTGCTCTTTTAAGATACAACGTCATTTTGCCTGAATTTTCCACGTGTAATTATGCCTGACACCATCCTTACTATAGTAACTTGTGTCATCTCCATGGTGTGCACTAAGACTAGCTTGTAAGTAGCAAGGTAACCAGTCTCGTAGAGAAAACAGTATTTTTTTTTTTTTTGCTGACATGATTATTTTCAAATGTGACGAAGAGTGATGTTGAAAACGTTTTAGGCAAATTAGTATCTTGGTAAAAGTTACAGTTGGTAAAATGACCATTATCTGTAGGGTAGCAATTCATGTTTTGGTAATATTTCAACTATTATTACATGAACTTATGTGCATTATTAATAAATTAAGAACAGTACGAAGTAGAACCAGTACATATTTTCTGTTCCGTCAAATTCACATGTGAAAGCGTTTTGTTGGAGGTCAGATAACTTGGACTTCTAGGGAATTTTCCCCCACCCTACACACCCTATGTCATATGACCTCAGGTGTTCAGGACAATATCAGATTTTGCTTTAGTCTTCTTATCTCGTCAGACCCCCTGTTAGGCTGTAGATACACCAGTCACACCATTATGCCCCCCACCCGGCCGTCCCTGATTTGTATTGTAAATGAGCCAGGGCACCTGGAGTTGGCCAATAGTCAAACACAGGCCCCTTTGCTGAATATTGCTTTGTTTGGGGCTTCTCTTCAGGCCTGAGTTTCTGTCACAGTTGGCAGAGAGGCTGGTAGTGTCAGGTTGGCTCTTCACATAAAACAGCGTCAACAAGTCCCTGCCTGTAATTGGATCATTAGGTCCTGCTGAGCAGGAGGGGTGGACCAAACTGATCTAGCTGGTCTAGCGTGGAGAACAGAAGAGGGCTGGGCCTGAGAAAGAATATTTGTCCTGTTCTTCTCATAGCATTGTGTAGCGTGGATGGTTTGAGAGCTGTTGCTGAGGCTCATGTTGCAGACTATGGTTTGTTAAATAAGTTTTGACACGATAGATTGAGGAATCTTCTGGATTGGTATCCAACTGGAGATTTTGAGGACATCTCTGAGGTTTCTTTGTCCATGTCCCTTTATATTTCAGCTTTTGAGGGTTCTTGAACTAAGTTTTTAGAGAGATCTTGGCACTGATGATCATGGAGAAAGTACTAGTTTGTCAATCTAACATAATATTCTAAAAATGTTCTTCTAAGTGGAAGTAGACTTTAATTTAAACATTATCCTAAATGACTATGCACCTAGTATGCAAAAATCCCAAGCTATTTTTAAGTGAAAAGTTTCATGAGATCACCATATGAGATAAGAATCATTTCACCGTTGGGTATGTTTGAATTTTTACTCAAAGCAGTAGTGTTCTGCTAAAATAGTCCAGGCAGTCATTCCTTTGTTGATATGTTGTTGACTGCTCGGGCAGATTTGCATCACGTTTTCATACTGCTCTCCCCATTTCCATTGAGCAACACACATTCTCTATGTTGAAACTGTCTGATTCCTGAAACAAGCTCAGACTGGCACAGTGTTCTCAGGTAAGAGATATAGGCTACTGGCAGGAGATTTGCTATCACAGTGATTACGTAATAGATTATTATGTATAAACTTAAAAAAATGAGAGACTATATTGAGAAGATCAACTCTTTAGTATTTGATGCATGCAGACAAGTATGGATAAACATTTTTAAAGATAACACTTTGGAATAGGTAACACTTGTTAACTATTAACTACTACCTTTCCCTCAATAAATTCTTAGTTTGCCACTTATTAATAGTTAGTAAGGTAGTTTAGGTGTTGGGTAGGATTAGGGATGTAGAAAAGGGTCATATAAAATAAGGCATTAATAAATGGCTAATATTCTAATATGCATGGCATGCTAATAATCAACGATTGGTGTAACAGTAAAAAAAATGGGACCTTTTTTATCTAAAACATTATGTAACATCATAGCTTAGGAAAGAAAAGAAAGCAGAACAAGTGGTCAGTCAGTTCAACTAAGATAAACACATGGTCTTGGTATAATAAGGAAGAGTGGCCTGCAATCTCTTTTTGGAAATGCCCTTTTGTTAAAGAAGCTGACAACTCCCACCCACCTGCTACCCCCGTTTTGTTTTTGTCTCCACATTTGGTGGGTGATGTTCCACTGAAACTGCCCACTGAATGGGTTCTTTCTGTTGTTTTACAGCCGATACTGTCCATGCACATCCTGTTTTCCATGGCATAGATTCTACCAGGTTTTACTTTGGTCATAAAATATAACCAATAGTAAGAATACGAAAAGCTAGAAACAGGCATTTAAAAAGTCAAATTTCAGAATTTTCAGTTGACGCTTTAATTAAGAACGACTAGACAAATCATAAAATGTGTATTTTTATGCTTCAAGCATGTTGGTGTACAAAAAAAAATATCAGAAAGGAATATCACTTTACTCATTATCAATGGTGCATCTCACTAGAGGTGAGCTACACGTCACATGTTCACAGATGACTGATATGTCAGACCACTTCCCATGTAAACCTCACCACTTAGTCTTTTTTGCTTCGAGTGTATTTACTAAATTAGTCACAAACATCACATAGTCAAGCATCTCATGACAAAAGGCTACAAAATAACCAACCAAAAAGCACTGTTTTGAAGACTGTATTGTAATCAGTCTTATGAAACCATGCATTGCAAACACTGTGTTTTCCAGAACTACTTTCTTTTGTTAAAGCAGTTGCAAGTTCCTCTTTTGACAGAGGGGCCTCTGTCTGTTTGTAACCTGTTGTACCGCCACTTTTCTCGTTTAAGATAATACTAGAAGCATTGCGCCCTTCCAGACCTAAAGTGAAATGGATGACATACTGTATTACCATTTGCACTGTGCAATAAAAACATTTGCTGACACCATTTTAGTTTTGAGCATACATCTAGAGTCCTGGATGCTTATGCCCAGACACTGAGTTTGAATAGCCTAGTTGTTTTCATCCAGAGCTTTAGTTGCAAAGGTGTATGCCTGTTTGTGTTGCTAACAAGTACTTAAGAGATCGAACAGTTAAGCACAAGTGGTTACCTCCCATGTACAGAGAAGGGGCAGCCCCTGTCTAATATAGTCTGTCTTTTAAACAACAAGTAAACAGGTCAGACATGTGACTGGTTATCGTCATGATAATTCATTGCTTTTCATAGGAACAGCTCAGGGCAGATACCAGCCTTGATATCGGCGATGCAATTACATGCAATTCAGGCTCACAAAGACTCCGAAAACAAAGAGCTTCACAGTTTAAAAGTTGTGAATATATGCGACCATTTCGCAAGCTCTAAAGCAACACGTGTGGTGAGCAGCTAAGCGAGTATAGCATTTTAGAGAAACGCACACAGGTTTTGAACAAGCTGTGGGCGGTTGCATTCAACAGAACATTAAACCACAAGTTACAGCTCTAAAAAGACTTGCTAATGAAAATGTGTTAGTTTCTGATGGTGAGGCTTTTTTAAAATTAGGATCTATGGTAATGATGTGAACTATGGTTTGTGTGTACAGCATTGTATCACTGATGAATGATGCTCAAGCTGTTGGAAATGTCCAACATGTGTTTTTTTGTTTGTTAAGTTATGGATAGAATGGCTAAGGTTCATTAAAGTTGGTGGTGCAGTATAATTGGATGGTTAATGGGTGCAAATATGTCAAGTTTAGGAACACATCCCCCTCAGCGAGTCACACATTACATTACCCAGAGGAAAGTTTGCTCACAAATTGTGAACTTACATCACAGCCTATTGAACTGACTAAAATACTCCCTGAAAAAAAATTGAAAAGCTATCTTTTTAACTGAGTGTGGTTGGAAGGTGGTTGCAGCAGTATATTTAGCTGTGAAAAATGTAAATCCCAAAACCCTGGAGACCCATGGAAACTCTACAGAACTGATGGTGTCGTTTACCACCTCAATTCCAAAAAGTTGTGTTCACGACATTATTTTATGGATACTTATTGTTTAAAGGTTTTTAGTATTTTGTTACTTGTCTTGTATTCATATACTGTGTGTGTGTGTATGTGTTTGTGTGTGTATATATATATATATATATATATATATATATAGAGAGAGAGAGAGAGAGAGAGAGAGAGAGAGAGAGAGAGAG
>JAUCNO010000152.1:13205512-13241557 GCA_032353835.1 Enteromius viviparus
TATATATATATATATATATATATATATATATAGAGAGAGAGAGAGAGAGAGAGAGAGAGAGAGAGAGAGAGAGAGATAATATATATAGTATGTGTACGAAATTATCACAGTTCTACATTGGCAGTCATTTCATACTTTAAAATTAAAGTAAAGTAATTTGCTCTTTGTAAGATCTAAAATGAAAAGGATCATGGCCGTCTGACATTGGGTTTGCCATGAACCTACCAGTTTGTTTCAGTTCAGCCCACAGATTGACCTGATTGTTTGAAAAATAACTTTGTTCACTAGTAACAGTCAGTTAAAATGCAAACTTGTTTGCTGTGGTTTTCAAAATGACCTTTTGGCAAAAGTAGTTTGTTAAAATAAACTGATAATTAATTAAAATTGACAAGACGTTTAAAGAGAAATGATTTGATGTGCTATCAACAATATTAATTAATACACTTAAATAACATAATCTTTTCATTAGTTATTTATTCTTAAACAATTATTTATGCATGAAAACACTTTTTAAAATAATATTATATAGTTATATAATTTGTATCTTCTTTTCTGGCCTGATTTTGTATCTATAATGCCAACTACACATTCTATGTGTGCCATATCACTCAACACGCTATAGGTCACCTCATTTCTTGGCAACAGCCACTCCTTGTTTACATTTTCATTGTGAGTCTCATTTAATGTTCACAGTCCTCAAGAGATATTCTGTCTGTTGCACACGCACAAATTAGCGCCTTGTTATTGGTACCTTGCAGTGAGAGTAAATGCTTTAGTTTTAGATTCTGCTGATTTGAAGGATAAGCGTGTTTCACTCGTTTGTTTTGTAGCTCTGAACTTGCTTCAGGATATTGTCACTATCTGCTTAAGTAGATTTGAGATGATAACTAGCCTTCTTTTTAAGCTCCCTCATTTACAGCCTCACATATTACTGTTGGCTTTTCTCATCTCGTTGCTATCATGAGCAAACGATGGCACTACAAAGGCCAGTGTTTCATCTCAAATATTGACCTGAACAAAACCTAACCACCAGCATCTGCATCCCGTCTCCTCACAAACCGACAAACAACAACAAAAGGGCAACTCGTAATCTCTCTCCCATCAATGATCTCTAAAAGTCATTACAGCTAATTCTTTATTACTCCGTTCCTCTCTTGTTTCTTGTATTGAGAGATTTGAATGGAGGGATGGGGGAAGGTGAGCGTTATTTTATTGTGGTGTGTCTTTATTGCGGTTGTGTTTACTCTGCGCAGTTTTTTCCGTAGGTTATGAGCTGCGCAGGTGAAGCCCAGGCACACATTCACTTCAGCTCATTCAAACATTTCCAGCAGTAAATAAGCACTGTATCAAGAGTACATTAGGATTAAATTATTTATGCATTTGCTATATCTTTTGACATCGAGAATGCTTTTTTGGTTCAGTGCATGAAAATGTGACTTTTGCTACATTACTTGGAGAGTTGGGTCATAGGATGAATAATTATATGCAATTAGTCAGTAGTTGGTAAAAGGAGAAGTCCTCCTATACACCCTCCCCATGGGTTTTATTAGCCGGCATGGATCTGAAAGCTGTCTAAACATATCACTTACAGTACTGTGGACTCATCAGTCTTACAGAGTAATAACGGCATATATTACCACAATGGAATAATGTACAATACCAAGTCAGCTTGGTAAGAGTAGTTTAGTATTTTGTGAATGTGAATTATCTGATTGGATTATGCATTCATTTCAGCCCTGAGTATATACTGGGTCTCATTTTATAATCTGTTAAATGCTTATTACTGAGAATATTTTTTTCTTTAGTCTGTGGCTTTATCCCATTTAACTGATATGTAATCACTTTATGGAAATGTAAGTGACCTCCTTTCAGCCAGTCTTAGATATTGTCACAGTCAAGACCTCATGACGTGACTAGAAATTAAAACTACGCCACATATTGCACACGGCCCTTGCAGCTCCACAGGGCCAAAGGCAAACCTTACATAACTTATGATAAATGCTATGAATGCCAGTTATTTTGGGCCAATTGAGTCAGCTATAAAGTATTTTATGGTGCATTATATTCAAGGAGTGTCAGCACCAAAGCTGACACATAAGTGTATGACTTAGTTTTAGGGCCTGATGATTTTATCAATGCCCGTAAGGGTAGATAAATACAGAGGCAGATATGGGTTGCTCCAATTACCAGTTAATTAAGGTGTATTTAGGAAAATGACGTCAATCAGTTTTAGATGCCAGTTCTTAGGTGTGAATTTAGTCAGTTTGATTTAGTTTTTGTGTGCGTGTGTGTGAAATAGGGTAGTATTTAGAAGCTTGCTCCACTACATTGCATCTAAATATATGACAATACTAAATACCTAGGTTTGTTTAAAGGAAGGTTTAAGTCTTACTTTTAAATGCTAAAATATTATGAAGGATCTTGAACAGTCCTAATAGTGCTGCTTTTGCCCATGTGGACACCTCTCACAGTTTGTGTCCAGACCTGTTTGGAATGCTATTTCCATTTAAAAGCCACCTTCAGTTTCTTTGTACCCCTAGCTTGGAGATGTTTAGCTATGATTTCAGGCAAGAGATTTGATTCTCACGTATGCTTTTTTTTTCTGCAAGGCCTTGAGCACCCAGAAAGGAACTTTTAAGAATCATCAAAGTGGAGTTAGTTTCTCTTTCACTAACCGTGAAGTGAAAATCGAACTTTGAATTTTACTGCTTTAAGGTTTGCGAAAACCTTGTGATGATTATGGCCTTATCAAAGGTAGCATGCATGCCGTGTCGTCACTGGCTGTTTAAGGTTACCAGAATTTTATTTTGAAGCGTGCGAGTGCAAGGCAGGCATGTTTTGCTGCTGTATTCAGGGTGCATTTTTTCCCCCCTTGTGCAGACATATGCTGTGACATGTTGGTATTGGTATGAGTGTAAACACACTGGGGATGGGTGAGTCAAGATGGCGGGGGTGGCGCTATTTCACAAGAGTGCATATGTCGCCATAGACTAAAGCATGATAAATAAAGCCTCAGGAGAGCTGGAACGTCCCTGTTTATCAAGAGGGGCATTATCAGTGAACATTCCTTGATTTCTACCAGGTTCAACAGTTGCGGCATTGAATGTATATTAAAGTTAGTTTACTAAAGTGTGAGACAGATGTTCTAGATCATTTTAGACACTAAGTCAGAAAGAATAAAGCTTTTTTGAAGCAGTGATTGAGGTTTTATGTTTATGTCACAGATTTTACAGATTCTAGACATGGTCAGATGATTGTGAGGGAGAGGGAGGTACAAACACTTGAGTTTGAAGCCTAAAGCCCTGAGCTTCTCCAGTCTTGTCATGCTCTGAATTGTTCCTGCGTAGAAGCCAAAACGTCTTTGTACCGAAATATCTTTAGTGTTTTTCATAGTGCACATGCAGCTGGAGGCAGCACAGATACTGTGCAAAAGATCCTCACAATTAGATGTCGGAAGGTTTTTTAACCAGCACGTCATATTAAAACAGATGTATTTTACAGTCATGCAATCAACAGTTACTTTACCCTAAGATATCACTTTTTACAATCAAAATCCCAGTATTACATGTTTTTAGTATTAGATATTTAGCTGTGTTTGCTCGTTGTCTCTGTTTGTACTTTGACGTTACCTTTTTCCATCATCTAGCGCAGGGTTTCTCCAAAATTACCCTGGAGGTCCAATGCACTGAATTTAGCTTTAACCCTAAACAAACACACCAGAGCATGTTAATCAGTGTCTTAAGGACCATTAGAAAATCACAGGTAGGTGAGTTTTTTTCAGGGTTGGAGCTAAACTCTCTGGACATCCAGGGTACGGTTTAGCGCATTATTTTTTAACCTATTTAAAGAAATATGTTGTTTTGGTATCTGCAATTTGTCTGTTATAAGCCATAACATAAAACATAATTATCCATTTGTTGCTGTCGAACAGAATTTCAACATCAGCACATCCATAATATCAGTCCAATACTGCGACGCTGTTTGCAAATAGTGACACAGAATTTAAAATGGATAACTTTTACATTTTGAGCATTAAAGTTTGAAGTACAGCAAGACCTTTTTAATCTTTTTTAGCCCCTGTGGCAATTTCCTGTCCTGTTTTCACAAGTCTGACGTGTGTTCCTATCTGTGGTGTGCGGCCTCTTGCCACATAGTAGAAACAGATCACGGGGAAGAACATGTTTAACATTTTGTAGCACACACCTTTTAAGAAGTCCATCAGCTGGGGTCAGCTCACTGCTGGTAAGATATAATCTGCTTACATTTTAAACATCAGCCCTAGCCCATCAAGCATCTGTACCAATGCCTGAGGACACATTCATTCACATAGAGGAAATAGCGAAGTGCTTAGTAGCAGTAGATGAACCCTGAATGTGAGATGTGTGAGAGAGGAAGTGAGTAAGGGTGCACCGAGTTCTGTTCCTCATGTTGTTTTCTCAGTAATTAACCCCAGTCTGCAACACCCATACTACATGGAATTTAGAATGCAAAACAGTCAGTTTCTTCTTTGCTTAAAGTCACTAAATGTATGTATTTTAAAATGACAAGATTGGAGTTGTGCTTGTGAGGTCTTGATTCGATTGTTTCAGTTGATAGTACCATGTCTGATTGTGCTTGTTGTGGTATCAGCACAGTAGTGTGACATCTGAAATGATATCTGGGATGATAAGTGAAGCCTTTTGAAGGTATCTGAAAATGCGTTCTGAGAACCAGACTTGTTTTCTTCTCAGAAACAAACCACCGAAGGCTGGCATGATCTGAGCGTTCAGAGTAGAAGTCGGGGGCCCTTTAGAAAATTTTTGTGCAAAAATGATACAATTTGTGCCAAGATGTCATCGTTATTTTATTTTATTTATTTATTTATTTATTTATTTATAATGGGTACCAACTGCATAGAAATATATGACATTCAGACATGTCAAAAACACAAAAAAGTGTCTAAGAGGAAGGGGAAGAAGTTTCCACTCTCAAAATGAGAGAGAAGTGTTCACTTGTTTGTGGTCTAACAGTCAGGAAGTAGCAGAAACCGACTGCTCAGTGATGCATTTCCTGTCACTGCAAGATTCACAGGTCAGTTGTGGCTGTTCTCTTTCCTTTCGCATGTATCTTTTTTTTTTAGTTTTAGGGTTCCTTTAACATAGCTTAACGTTTGACCATCTGGTAACTCATTTCATAGGGTAGGTTGTAAAATTAAGACAATAAAACCATCCCAACTAAATTAAACAACTGTGTGTTTGACATTTTTAACATTCGATTTAAAATAATCTCAAAATTGTTTGTAAAACCATTAATCACATTTGCATACGGGTGGATGCTCTTAGTCATCTTCCAACTAGCAAAGACGAACACAACTGGTTTTAAACAAGCGTCTTTAGACCCTAATGAGTTTAGTGGCTGGGATTTTGTCTCAATCTCTCCTCCCTAGCCTTTAGTGTTTGGAGAGCTGAGCTCCAGGCTCAATGATTACAGCTCTTGTCTCAGGTGGGTGTGGGCCCCTAGACTTTTCTAGCGCCTCGAGGCGGAGTGGAAAAGTACAAGACTTGCAAGATGAGATTAAATGTGCTTCATCCCCTGCAAAGGTAGCAGAAGGTAAAGCCTTTCTTCGGTCTCAGTTTTAGCGGGTAACGAAGCAACGTGTTTGTCTCTCTCTCCCCCTTCGTTCAACAAAGGCTGCTCTACTTTTCATAATGGCCTTTTTAAAATCTTACCCGGCTTATGCTTTTATCCCTAAAACACTTTTTGGATCTCTATTAGATACACACTGTGAATTGTCGACTACTGTAGCAGAAGTTGCTATGTGGTGTTGTTGAAGACTGATGTGGCAGTGGGAGTTGGTTGTATGCTAGTCTCTTTAATTGCGGTCTCTCTTGTTCTGTTGAATTAGCAAACATTCACCTCACAGGCCCTTGACCTTTCTCCCTAATGTATAATACACTCTTCTCCACTGTGACCAACAAAGGGGTGTGTGATGGTGATACTTTCACATCACTTTAAGAGATAGAGAAAATAAGAGCCTTCTTTGCACTGAAAGAGAGACAAGTGTCGATATTTAAAGAAAAAAAAAACCTGTAGTCTTTCTTCGATACTTATTTTGGTACCTTCACCTTTTTTTACTAAGAAGTGGCCGGTTTCAGGTGTTCATATTATCACTCTCTCATAATTGCACACATGCTTCGTAAAGAATATTTGCGGTAATGCAGCAATGAATATAAACGGACTGATACGCTTCGGGATAAAAACGATAACCTTGTAAGTGTGGACATAGTTGCTTACGTCTAATTTAAACATTGATATATGAGACAATAAATTGGAAATTTTTGTCATAAGGACAGCTGTATTAATACAAAAAAGTGAAGTTCCTGCTCTTGAAATGGTCTCATTATTACATGCAGCACTGTTTTTACGTTGCTAATTTCTAATTTGTAAATATTTATACTATTGTTCAAATAATACATATTTTGAGCTCAAAATCAACATGATTTCTATAGGATCATGTGACACTGAAGATATGAAGTGATTGCTGCTGAAAATTTTTATTTTTTTTCATTAAAAAAAATCATATATATTATTTAAGTTAGAACAATATAACTGTTTTGACTGATCAAGCATATGCAGAATTTGCCAAAATAAGACAAAAAGGATACATATTGTTGAATGGTAGTATATATTAATATAGAATTTGTTCCTCAAGACTGTTATAGTGCGCTGTTTTTCTTTTTAAATTTATATCAGCGGCAGGAAAGTAGCTTCTGTCAGGGCTGTTTAAATGACAGCGACCATATTATAGTTGAGGAGAGTTTTCCCACGGCCCATTATCACAGCCTTACAGGACTTTACTTGAGTTAAAGCATCATATCCTTCCAGGAACTAAGCTAAAAACATCTATGGTGTGCTGAGTCAAGCAGATGACCCTATCTGTTGAAAGAGGCTTTGTCCTCCATATTGATTGAAAGGGAGCTGTTGGCATAATTCCACCCTCAGTGTTTCTCTTCCCTGTGGAAACAAGCCTTAAGATGTCTCACAAGACACGCATAAATGTTCACTAACTCACTAGAGGTGTTTTAACGCCACGTTTTTATAGAGAAGCCAGCATTGTCGATTGTGTTTTTGCTAAAACGCTCGAGACCGGCATGTTCTGAAATGCCAAGAATGCCAGTCCTCCTTCCTGACCGTGCAGGATAAGAGCTTCACATTCCTCCTGCTTTCTCTTAGTCAGTGTCTCTCTCCGAAAGCCCTAGTATCCCAAGCTATTTTGAGAGTTTTTCTCAAATGCGTTGACATCACTATTGCCATGACATCACTCCCCACAGAGGTAAATAGATATGACTTCGCCCTTCTCCAAAACCTCCATGTCTATCCATCCCTGTGACGCCATCAGAATATGACAGCTCACAACCATACCACATCTTGAATCCATGAGCCTCCACATCAAACCACTCACCTACATTAGATGATTATTCATGTTTGAATTCGCTTGTTCCGTGATTAAATTCCATTGTCAGGGTGACTCATGGCTTAGTCATTCGCTTGGCTTAAATTACCTCCTTTCATGGTCAACACTGAGCTCAGCTGAGGACTCTACAGGGGCGGTTGGGTCAACAGGGTGAGATGCAATTATACGTAATCATTCTCCCCTCAAAACTGGTTATTCCATCCAACATTTTAGTCAGCGTCTTGCTATATATTTACTTGTTTTGACAACACAGACCAGGCGCTTTGCCAGACCAGTACCAGCTGCTGCGTTAGGACAATTAGAGACTTGGGGCAGACATTTTTCATGGACACTTCATAGTGTTACCTTGCTTGCTGAGCGTGTATCCCTGGCAGACCTCAGCCGTGGAGTGATTCCATGTGAGCCCCACCCTGGAGAGTGTTTGCTTACTGAAGTCTTGAGTACTGAGTAAGTCTCCCTCCCTCTCAGCGCCTCTGGATGACGTACGGCAGGCCCTTGTTTTGGCCCATTTGCATGTGAGTGTGTTGGGACAAGGCAAGTGTTGTCGCATCCACTTGTATCATTCCCAGGATGCAGTCACAGTGGCGCAGATCACTCGCCTTGTGCCCGGCACGAGGTCTCGTTATATACCGCTGGGAATCAGCGTGGAGAGCAGCATGTTGCATGCAATCACAGATTTGCACGATTTTGCTCCCCACCAGGCTCATCTCTCCGTGCGAAATGTTCCCATCAATCCCGTATCACACTCTCATTTGCCAGCACATCACCGTCAAATGGTGTGAATGACTTCATTACTCAAACGCAGGGCTGTAGACCATGGCAAGATTGTCTAATAGAATTTCAAGCTGCGAGCTTTGGCTGTGGCGTACGCAGCTGCACTTTGAGGTACAGAGAGCTTTTTGAATCGAAAAGAAGAACCGAGAATGACACGAGGCCATTTTGAGCTAGTCTGTGAAAGAGGAGGCAGAACTCAGCCATGCTCTCGCTTGGCGACTTCTGACCCCTGGCTAATACTACGGAGACTTCATGGGCGAATGCTTTCCCAGACTGCAGAGGTAGGCAAGACCCACTCTGTGTGTGGTCTTATTTTGGCAGGGGTATCACAAAAGTTGTGATTATAATTTTTAGCGCTGTGGATACTGCAGATCTGGGTGATACCTTTAAAATGTGTGATTTATTCAGAAAGAAATTACTTTTGTTTGATATGGAGTGCTATAAAATAGCAAAAAAAGACACCGATAGAGAGACGTAATTTATAATGAGAAGAAATGTGTGTTCGACATCAAATAGGCATTCTAGGTTGATTTCTGAAAAATCGTGACACTTAAAGCTATAAATAATATGTATTATTTAAATGTAGATAATGTAAATAATATGAAAATTTTAAGTAAATTTCAAAAGTAATATTGTGAATATTATTACTATTTTTAACTGTTTTTACTGCAGAGACTAATATAGACTATTGGCTATTGTCTATATTACAGTACATACATATAAGCCAGTATTGCTCAGGCTCTTTATTTTTATATTATTTTATTTTGTTCCATTTAATTTAATTTCGTTTCATTTAATTTTGTTTATTTAATTTACTTTTATTTTAATATTTAACAAATCTCTAAATGATTATCCACTTTTACATTGTACATTATATAAGGTAAAATACAACGTTAAAATATTTACACAAAATAATTTAAAACAAGATTTTCTCAAACATTTCTCTTTTTTTGCCACAACATAAAGCTATTGTAATTATTTGTTTATTGGTTTTGGATAGAATTTTAATATCTCTCTTAATATACCCCATCTAGAAGACTTGATTAGATTTTTTTTTTGATGCAACCATGTAGCAACTACCAGAGCATTGCAGCGGCGACAAAATATATAATTGTTTGGGGTGAGAGAACCTCCAGCAGGGTGCTCTAGATGTTGGCCACAAGCTGTGGGAAGGGAGGCAGGGCCGAAGGGCTCTTGGGGGGGCCGTCTGGTTAGTGGTAATAATAGGCTGGGTCTCTCTGTCATGGCATACCTCATCCTGCTCCTCTCTCTCCTGGAGAGACAAGGCCATACGAGGCCTCAGGTTGACTGCGGGACTCCAGCTTCTACAGGGGTCACAGTCTGAGCTAAACAGAACATTTGTTTGACATCCCTGCCACCCACATGGGCCGGTCTTTCATATTCTCTCTATCTGCATCCATTATACCCTTTACCCACCCACCTCAGCAACCCCAACCCCCCAGACACCATTCAACCTGGTATGCACTTGTTGACACACACACTGTCCTTTCAAAGCAAACAAGCCCCACCCTGCCACAGAGGAGACATGGGCTGCTCTGCTGCCATTTACACCCCCCTTCAGTGGCTCAGCCAAACCACCTCTCCTCTCCCAACTGCTCTCGTTTAATCTTTAACCAGACTGCAGCCCCTCCTGTTCCTCCTTGCCGCCTCAGGGCCGGACGGATCGTACTCCTTTCTCTCATCGGCCTGTGATTCTTGGTGCTTTTGAGTTTCGGTAGTTTAGCCGGCTTTAGTGTAAGTGGATGTGGACTTTGGATGAGGGTGTGCTCTGGGCCTTTTTTTTACTCATGTGACTGATAACCCAACCTTGTTTACAGTACCCCTTTGATCAGGCTGGCTGATCTCATATCCTGTGGCAATCCATGCCCCTCCCCCTTCCTCCACACTGAGACTAAAGATTATTACATCTGAACCTTGATGAATTAAACCAGGCATTCAGAAGCACAGTAGACCAAGTTTTCTCGTAGCTTTTGTTGTTTTATATTGTTTCATATTTATTTTGTTGTTTTATATATATATTCCATATGTAAAGTTGATTTTATACCAATAACCTAAAAACTAAAATGAAGGGTTTTAAATGTGAATTCAGACAATTCTTACATTACAATGTACAGTAGGATAAAAGTACAAAGTACATTGTAAGATAAGTGTGTGTGTGTGTGTGTGTGTGTGTGTGTGTATATATATATATACATATGTATGTATGTATGTATGTATGTGTATATATAATATAAAATTATCAATTTTATTTTATATCAAAAATCAAGAAAATTTTATTTTTTATTTAATAAATAAATAAATTAAATAATATAAAAAAATATATAATATAAGATACTGATAATTGAAATACTGATAATATTATGTATATAATAGTATTTAATATATTATTGCAATATGTATATTCTTATAAACTAAACCCCCCCCAAAAAATGTTAATTTAAATTTAAATGTAAAATATTGAGAGGGTATCAACAGTTGTGTTTTTGAGATCTTAGAGGGTAAACATAAGAAAATGTGATAAAAAGTGTCCAGTGATAATTCTGCTGGAAAGTGTGAATTTTCCACTCGCCCATTTATATTCTGCATGGCTAGAGTTTTTCAGAATCTGACTTTGGAGCAGTTTAGTGTAGTCTGAAGTCAAAGTTGAGATCTGTGAGTCGAAAGTCTCTCCAGCAGTAAGTGAATGCTTTACAGACTCAGAAAATTAGCCCCTAGTTGCAGTCCCAACGGTACAGTCTCAGGCTCGTCCGGCCATCTCAGCCCTCTTTTTCTCTGATGATGTGACACAGCCCATTGTGCTCCATCGCAGTTTCCTAATGTTTCTTTTCCTCTGTTTCTCTCTTGAAGGTTTAGATGCCCCAGACACAGTTGGAGTGAGAAGATTCCTCCTCCATCACGCAGTCCTCCGCCATTCTACCGTCATCTGGAGGAAACAAATCAGAAGCGTGCAGGACTCTGTTTTTACCTAACAGTGCATCTCATTTTGTGAAAGCAGTGTTCCTGCCTCAGAGTGCTTCCTGTGGTGTGGAGCAAAGCGGTCCGGGGAGTGCGTGGAGGGGTAGGAACCCTCTGCCTGTCAGCCTGTGTCCTACCCTTTCTCTCCCTACAACACCATGACCACTGTGGTCCAGTCCAGCGAGCTTGTCTTTGAGTTCGCCAGTAATGGAATGGATGAAATCAATCAGGTACATCAAAACCACGTTTGTTGTTTTCTTCATCTTTAAACTGAACACCTTGTTTTTGGTGGCAGAAATGTTTATTATTAGACACGTCAGCTTGGAGTTTATTTATGTTTAGGAACTGTCTTTGTCCATACAGCTTCGCAGTTCTCAAGGAGGGTATATGGGTTTTTGGAGGTCTGTGCCTTTGATGCCGGGCATGAAGGCAAGGGAGGGAGAAAGGTGGAAAATTAAGAGTGCAAGGAGAGGGTTGAGAGATGACTGTTGGTTGCTGGCAGGGCACAGATGGAAAGACTGAGATGTAGGAATATCCAGTCAGTCTGAACTCAGTGTTTGTATTCTTTTTATGAAAACTTGGTTGGGAATAAAGGTAGTATTTTGGGCCTCAGGATGCCTAGTTATGGCCCCAGAAAGTATCTGAACTTATTTACCATGAGATAAAGTGGCATCTGCAAACAAATGCTGCTGGAGCTTCTCACAGAACTTTATTTTTCCGAGCTATTTTTTATCAACTGGTCCAGGGGTCAATGTTTCAAGTCAAGCTGTGTTTTAAGTCATGCCAGTTCTCTTCAGGATCACAAATTAAACATGCCCAGAAAATAGCCACTCTTTTGAACATTATTTACTACAAAAAAAGTTTATTTGATGAAAAATGCAGTACTTTTTATTCAATACTACAATTTAAAATAGCTCTTTCATATTTATATTTTCATATATATTGCAAAGCTTGTGGCAGGTTTCAATGTCAGCACAAGCACACTTCTCAGTCACAATTTTTCAGCTGATCCTTCTAGAAGTTCTTCTAATTTGCTGATTTTGTGCTCAAGAGACATTTCTTATTGTTAATTTTAAACAGTTTTTTTTTTGTGTGTGTGTGAAATATTGCGACTGAGTAATGTGCTCATGCTACATGTATTTGATTTTAATTTTAAACTTTTTGTTAGGCCATGAAAATCCTTTTCATACATTTTCAATTGTGGCAAAAGTGTCCCAATGCTTTTCTAGGCCACTGTGCAGTATGTGCGTATACGAGCATGCTGTCATGCGTGTGCGTTTTGGTTTGTTCTGTGTATATTCTGAGTTCAGATGTCTCCAGAATCCTGATCTTCATCTTAAGTGTGTTTGTGCAGTCAGGTGAATGGATCAGGTGTGACAGGTCTTCTATCGAACCCCATGCCTCTTCTCCTACAAACTGAAAGCTAAATTCAGGCCTAACCTGCTCAACTTGTTGCAGTGTGGGAGTCCTGTTCCACCCAGAAGTCTGCAATTGTTTTGAAACGACACTGGCTTCTATGTCACTCCACTGTACCACACCATCATAAATAAGCTCTACCAGTCGCCCCACAGTCTCAAGTATCTTTTGACTCCCACTTATAACAATAGAGCTGCTTTTTCAGGGACTGCGCAAAACAAACCTTGACGCTTCTCACCGTGTGCGGGTGCTGTGAAATGTGTCCAGCTGCTTGTGTAGACTGTAATGATTAGCCGTGCTGGACCTAGAGTCAATAATTATCCCCATAAGTCAAGTCGACTTGTAATGGGAGGGAAATGATATTAAGCCATCGTGTCAGAGTTCAGCTTCTGCACACAGCAGAGGCAGAATTACTAGATCCAGATTTCCGGAGTCGCTGAGTGCATTTATATTCACAATCTTATCCTGATTGTCTTATTAACCTAATATAACATGTGTTACAACCTGCACAAGATTGCCAACATTCTAAGGAAAAGAATACAAAAACTCGCACAACTAGATTTTTACTTGTCACCTCAGTTTCACTTCGTATGTAAACACCTTTATCAACAATCTAGTGCTGTATTTAGTATGCCTCATGTTGATATCAAAACAAGTAATTTCTTGTATAAACAGGGTTTTCTTGCAACGTCAGGTTTTTACAATGGATTGATTGACCGACTTATTTTAGTATTATTGTGCATTAATTTAGTTTTATAAAATATAGCAATATTTTAGAGATTGAGTGCAAGTATTGACACCTAGGTTTGGTTCTCACTATCACAAATTTTTAGTAACGCTGTAATTTGTAAGCACAGGATGGTTGTAATATTAATAAAACTTTAATTCCACCATTGATTAGTTTAAATACATGATGCTACAACTGATCACCATAGTATTTTAAAGTTAAATTACATGATTACTACTTTCTAAAGTTAGTTTAAAGCATAACAATATATTGGGTAGAGTTACCAAATACAGGAATCATATCATAATTCATAATCATGTCATAAACAGACAAATCCTACTTAAGTAATTTTCTGTATGACAACATAGAGCTTTTATTTACTATAATTAATCAAACATCTACCTACCATATAAACGAGCACAGCTTTCATTCAGGAATGACTCATTCAATTGATCATAGTCACTTTAAAAGATTCTATTTCAAATTTAATAGAGTTTTGAACTTTCTATTCAAAAGAATCTTTGAACAACACATCAGTTTTCACTGTTGATTATAATATATAATACAGTATATACGTTTCTTGACCACCAAATCAGCATATTACAGTTTTATTGTATTTTTAATTAAACATTTGCAGCCTTGGTGAGCAAACGATGGGCTAATTTTGAATGGTAGTGTATCTCAGACATTGATCTTAAAATTTCTTCCATCGACTTAAATTATTTTATTAAATAATTTTTTACATGCATGTTATCACAGACTCTATTGATGCATCCACAGCATATTAAATCCCTTTTTGTGTAACCCAAGCTTGCATAACTCCCGTTTTCTCCGCTCTCCACATCATGCATGTCCTGCACTGGCGTGAGATTGTGCAGCTTTAGTGGTCGACAGATAAATGACTTGTTGCTGAAAACATATTGCTTGACACCTTAGTACACAGTGTTTGAGAATCATCCGAAAGCTTGTCTCCGACATTGCAAGTGAGGGTCTTGGATTGCATCACGTCTGGCATCAGGTAAAGCAGAAGAGAGTTTAACTGTGGAACACACCGCATGCTATCGGGTTTATGCATACAGAGGAACACGGAACTCAACTATGCAAATGGCAGATTTTTATCTGATGTTTCCTTTTTAGAAATGTGGTTGATTATTGTGAAAAAAAGGATGTTACAGGTTTACGGCGGTCTCTGAGTTTTAAAAACAGAGAAGTTTTACTTGATATGTTGGCATATCAAGAGCTGTATTAATATTGGAATCTTACTTTTTCTATGTGGCAGAGCTATTTAGCTGATTTTATGGCATGTTTATTATGCCATAAATTGGTCTGTTGACAAATAGCATACATTTTTGCAATAACTTCTGAATTTCAACTTTATGTAGACTAATATAGGCATGTTCTGCTATTTTGCATTTACTTGTCAGGCGTTATGAGAGAGGCTATGTAAACCGATCACCAACGTTTTTTGCATAATCCTGATATCTGACGTCTGTAGTTCCCCAGTACAGTGGGAAGAGGGAGAGGACGTTGGACAAATTACATAGAGCAAGACTAATTTTCCTGCTTACTAAGTAGTCAGGGCTTGTGAAGGCTGGAGTAATGTTCAGGAGTAAAAAGTTCAGCTTTGCCATCACAGGAATATCGCAGATGGATATTAAACAGAAAGCAGTTATTTTAAATTGTAAGAATATTTTGCAACATTACAGTTTTACTGTATTTGATCAAATAAATGCAACATCAGTGAACAATTCCAACAGCGTTTAAAAGAATCTTACAGACCTTAACTTTTTTAGCGGTCCAAATTAAACAGTAGCTAAATTCAAGTGTTGCCATTGAATCTGTTTCTAGTAGTTTGGAGTGTCTTAAACAGTACTCAATGAATTATTCCGGCCTTGAACTGAGATTTGAAAAGCCAAACCCAGCGAGTCTCTGGGGAAAATGCCATAACAACAGTCCAAGGATGATGGAACAAAAACAAAATGCAGATGTAAGACGGCTTGCGTGTTTGCAAAGAGACCGTGTTTCAAGCATTCCTGAAGTACTGTATTACAGTGATCACTTGTTGTTATGTTTTTTTGTTTTTTCACTTTTGTGAGATTATTGTTGTCGGCCAGGAACGTGCTTTGCATATTGTTCTTGTTTTGTTCATCTTCACACAGTTCAACAACTGGAAAGGGGGTAAACTGCGTTCTGCTGCCATCTAGTGGTTACACAACACAACAGACACAATCGTGTACGTGTTGTCAGTCATTTTAAAAATGGCAGAAAAAATCATGACATGTAGTCCCTGAGGAAAGGCAGTCACTTGTCCAGCTCACAATGAACAGTTGCATAATTTAAGCGATCCTCTAACAAGTGTCAGACGAAAGGTCACCAGACTTCGATCAGACTGCAGTTTCTCTTGAATTATTCCCACTCTGTCAATGTTCACTCATATGCTGACATGTTTTTGCCTTGTTTGCACATATCGTCTGCCAAAGGCATAATGAGAGCTGCTATCCAGTTAATGAGATTCAGTTGGTCTCACACACACACACTTGGACACACATGGGGTAACTCATTCAGTGAGTTTCAGTTTTCCCTGAAAATATTCCCCTTTCAAATTACTACTAAAACTATTTGTACCTGTAAGTGTAGGAAAACATAAAAAGTGGAAGAAAGACACATGTTGGTATATTTTGGCTGACTGTTGTGGGGTATTAGGAACGGTCTCTTGTGGCTTTAAAGTCCAGTACCAACTATTTCCTCTTTCCCCCCTTGTGATCTCCACCCTTGCTTTGGAATGCTGGTGGAAATGAGGAAGCCTGAGATGGTGTTTCTGGCATGAAGCTCATGACTCTGGGAGAAAACAGGGTCATGTGTATAAGAAATTTACTGGAAGTGTGGTGTGTTGCCATCACGTCATTTACTCACATGATACTGCGCAGGCTAGTATCTGGCCTTATTGTTATTCTGACGCATGAGTCCAACCAAGTGACTGAACCGGCTCAGGTTAAAGCTATTATGAATGGGCCATTAGCTGCAGCCGCTGTGAGTGTAAGTAACCTGGGCGATTGTGGATTAGAAGCTTTCATCTGCAGGGAAGGGGCAAATTTATGTGTTTTAAAGCAATTACGGTGCACTTTACTGCCTTTCCGCTGAAAGCATTGCACGACGGTTGATTTTAGATCAATGTCACATTTATCTCTCTGTTTGTTCTCCCACAGCTGGACGACCCTTCAGTTTTCCCAGCGGTGATCGTGGAGCAGGTGCCCGCTGCCGACCTCATGCAGGTGTACTCTGGACTGGAGGCAGATGAGGTGACTAATGGCATCATGGTAGACGCCATGCAGGATGTGGTGGAAGAGAACATGATGGGAGATGTGGGGCTGTCTGGTGAGTCCAATAAGTGACCACAATTATAGGTGGCATGGTGTTTTTTTTTTTTAAACATTTCTCATGAAAATGGGGGAAAAAAAGTACTCTTTGCAACTGAAACATAACACGTTATATTTATATTTTTAATCAATGTTATATTTTGTTATAAACAGTAATATTCCCAAATACTTAAATATATATATATATATATATATATAAATAGTGTTGTCAAATGATTAATTGTGAATAATTAAATATGTATTTATAATATAAATTGATATGAATATTAATGTATACAATTCTTCAGTAAGCAGTCTGATTATTATATAATATAAAATTCTGATTTGCTGCTCAAGAAACATTACTCTTTGTTATTAGTGCCTATTTATTTTATTTATTTATTTTTTACAATTATTTATGTGGAATCCATAATGTATGATTTTTGCAGGATTTGATTAGTAATATTATATTCTGTCGACAGTAGAGACCCAGGTCTCAGGTGGAGAGGACAATATGGAGACCATCGAGGCGGCTGAGGCCTTACTGAACATGGAGTCTCCTAATAATATCCTGGATGAGAAACGCATGAGTATGTGATGACTCACTGTCTGTTTACGTGCTGCTGTTTTTTCTTTTTCTATTAAAGAAATGTTTGTTGGGAGACTTCTTAAAAAAACACAGTACACTTCAGTCAGTTAGCATATACTGATACCATTTCTCATTTCAGTTCTGTCTGTGTTTAAGCAAACACTATTATAAACACATACTCATACTTGACCTCTACCCCTCTGTAGTTCACGCTTACGGGAATATACTGGAATCAGACCTGACCTACATTTCTCTGCGTCCAGAGCAGCTCTCAAACGGCTGCATGGATGTTCCCCTGGATGAAGAGACGTCCTCTTTGGATGAGATCCCTCAAAAGAACCCTTCCAAGCCTGCCAGGAAAAGCAAAGGTACTATTATCCTCCAGTAGAAGGCAGTGTTCACCTTTTTAGTTGCATTATATTAAAATCTAAAACTAAAGATGAGAATATAAAAATGTATAAAAGGTAACCAAATACATATTTTTTTATATCAAAACCTAATGAATTTATGTTCGTGTATTTATTTTCCTGCAGTGCGCAAACCGAGACCAGTGCGGCCCTGCTCCCCCATCACCAATCCAAGTCTCCCGCTAAAGAAGAAGAGCAAAGAGGGCAAAGGTAAGCATGACCTCGGATCGCAAAGGAGAAAAAGTTGGAAACTATGGCTTCTGTCTCCCGCATGCATCATGAGTTGCTCTTAGCAGGAATTTGTTGGCAGTGCTGTGCCTGCTTAATTGATGAGGTGCTCTCAAAGTGCTATGTTTGTGAGGGAACTAAAAGTGATAGCGGGCTGAAGGGCACATCGATGCTGTCCTGATAGAGGCCCCTTATGCATGCGTCCCGTTCCCAGCTCAGAGAGGAGGCCGGCCGCATACATATACATCACCTTGACATGCCGGTCTGTTCTCTCTCCGGCTTCCACTGCCGGGGTAGCTGTTTTTAAACACTTCTGGCCAAAGCACACGACAAACAAGAATAATCTAGTGCCAGGCCCCTCTAATTAATTTCTAGTCCGGTGTAGGGCTACCATGAAGGGAGAATTGATTTATTAAGGTTATGAGAGAGAATACAATAATTGCACCTCTGCCAATTCGGCTTGTTAAATAAAACCTGTGGAATTGCGTGTGAAATATGAAAGGTGTTTAAGCTTTTTATAAGTCTTAACTTTTAATGAGTCGACAGAGGAATATAAAACACCCTTATTCTTGTAGGTAATACTATCTACCTGTGGGAGTTCCTCCTGGCCTTGCTGCAAGACAAAAACACCTGTCCCAAATACATCAAATGGACACAGAGAGAGAAGGGCATTTTTAAGCTGGTGGACTCCAAGGCTGTCTCCAAGCTGTGGGGCAAGCACAAAAACAAGCCTGATATGAACTACGAAACCATGGGAAGAGCGCTCAGGTGAGCCAATGGTTACAAACACTTTACCCAGAGGGACCAATCATGCCAGAGGAATTGCTTTTCCTGACCTCCCTCTTCCTCTCTCTGTCTTTTAGGTACTACTACCAGAGGGGTATACTGGCCAAGGTTGAAGGACAGAGGCTTGTTTACCAGTTTAAGGAGATGCCCTCAGATCTGGTCATTATTGATGAGGATGATAGCCAAGGGGACGACGCCAGTTCTGGCTACGGAGGGCAACGGTCTGCTCCTCACGGACGGGCAGTGGGCCGTGGTTCTTCACGTGCACAGGGGAAGGGCACGCATGTGAAGTCTGTGAAGAGAGAGATGAGTCCCGGGCTGAACAGCAATGGAAAACATGCAGAACAGCTGATGCAGACTGTCCACGTTCTTCAGCCAAATCAAGGAGCTGCTGTCCCAGCATCTGCACACTCCCTAAGGTGAGGGACAGCCATGAACACAAGCAGGAAGTGAACTAAACAAATTTAAAACCATGAATTAAAGAGCCCTGTAAATGGTGTGGGGAAAAAAACAGGATATTTGGGGAAAATTTGTCTAATTTTAGTTAAATTATGGTATAATGTGACTACAATTCAACTAAAACAAGGGAACAAATGAATACAGTGTGGCCATGATTAAACTAAATTACACCAAGGGAATAAATTAGCACAACTTGGCCACAATTTAACTAAAACAAGGGATTGTAGCTGTACAAAGTGGCCATGATTTAACTGGATTAAAACAAGGGAGCAGAGTAGTACAATTTGGCCACAATTTAAATAATTGAAACAAGAGAATGAATTAGCACAATGTGACCACAATTTCACTAAAACCACATAATAGAACATAGCCACAAATGAATAATCTGTCAGAATATGTTCTTAATTATTTGGCCACGATATCTTTATTTTTTTTGTCTGTCATCTCTGTAAGTAATATACTTTAAATCAGAAAATCTATTGAACAACAACGGTATCATACAGGTAACTTCTTTAGTCAAAAAAAGTTTATCAGTTTATCAGAAAGAAAGCTGGCTCTTTTAATTTAAAGCAGCCATATATTTTTTTTCCTTCTTATAATAGAGCTATCTTGCTTGCTTATAACCCAATGCCCCTCTATCTCTCTCAGGACTATAAATATGCCAGGCTCTGTTCCCATGGTCCTCACGTCAGGAGCTCAAGGAGGAGGTCCAGTCACCCTGCAGACCCTGCCGTTGTCCTCTGTTCTGACCAATGGGGATTCCTCCACTCATGCCTCGCCACCTCGGGTCATTCTCCACACTGTGCCTTCCACCAGCCCTGGCAGTAAAGATGTGCTCACCATCCAGACCGCCTCTCTGACGACAGACAGCATCCAGTCCCAACAGCTTCTCGTATCCACCCTGAGCTCATCCAGTGGAGGAGTCATCAGCACCACACCACAGCAAGCCGGATCTCTTAATGGCATCACCCGCCTGGTCACTCTCAATGCCAACGGGCAGCCCGTTGTGGCCCAGCAGCCCGGAACGGTCATTGCCACTGTCCTGAAGTCCAGTGAACTTCAAGCTCTACAAGTGAAGGAGGAGATCCTAGACCCGCAGTACCTCCAGTCTCTGGTCAACAGCAACCCTAACATGGCCTTGTACGGCAAAGATGACCTCGAAGAAGGAGTGGCAGAGCTGAGCTACAGAACTGTGATCATCAATGCAGGTCAGGAGATGGGTCAGACCCTCAACGGACATTCAGACATGGGCTCGCAGCTGGCTAGCAGCCCTAGTGAGGGCCTGACCCCTGTGGAGGAGCTAGAAGTGAGAGGAGAAGTGGCTCTGCATCCGGATCCTGAGGGTAAAGAGCTGTTGGAGGGCTCTCAAGATCTGCAGGAATTGCCGGGCACCATCCAGATACCCGCTTCCCACTTCATCCATGTCAAGACGGAACCGGCTGAGACCTAAACTAGTGGTCCAAGCAGGGAAATGTGGACACAATCGACCAACAAAAAAATACAGGATTTTTTTCAGTGGAGCAGATTATCTGTAATTTATTGCTCTTGATTGTTTAGAATGGGCGTTGACCCCCAAGACTGTTGTTTACTCAAAGTTATTGTGATATTGTGCCTAAATTCGAACCTTGAGGGATATCGACCATGATGTCATGATGCAAGCTCTTTGGTTTGCTCTCCGTCACTCCCAAACCCCCAAATAGGAGAGCAGCCATTCTCCAACCAGGGATATTCCCACCATATGTGCCAGTTGAGATGTTTCTATCTCTTCTCATCTCCACAGACAAATCCAAAGACTTTATACAGCAGAGGGACCAAAGGAGGAGTTGGTGGGAAGCCAAAAAGAAACCAACAACACACCGTTGACTTTAGAATTAAACACACATGCACACACACACACACAGTTGCTAAGGACATACAATATGGAGAAACATTTGTTTTGTTTTTTCTTATGTAGCCATCATAGTGGACTTCAAAAGGATACCTATTGGAATAAGACTGAAAGAGTGCCTAAGTGGTTAATGCTTTGTTTTGGAAGTGATGTTTTGAAAGGGGAAGATTGTATGATTCACTCTGTTTTTAATACAGAATTATCTGTTATACATAACATACATTATACATAATCTCATCTCCCTCATATCATCAGAACTGAAGAGGTTATTATTTTTCCATCACACACAAATTTAAAAGCACTGCGCTTTTATGGAAATGGGCATTGCCTGTCCAAAGAGACAGTTCTAATAGACTTTGTTTGTATATAGTACCAGACTAGAGATTATAGTGACAAATTCCAAAATCATCTGCTAAGTATTTCCCCATTATAATCTTGTTCATATGAAATGGAACGCAGTATATATAAATATATAATATACATCTAAGATTCAATTTATGGCCACAAATTTATTTATTTTCTGAATTTCTAAATTCTGTATAAAGTCTTTTTTAAACAAATGCAAAAATGAGGGAAAATATGCAGTATGTAGGGCTAATTTTACCCGTAAGACTCCAGTATGTGTGTGTATTGCTGTATTTTTCCAATTTAAAGCATTCCATGTAATCCGCACACCTTTCATATGTTATCTATTTTTCAATATAAGGGGATCTGAACGTAGCTTTATAAGATTGAGCTATCATGCTGTTCTTATTCACTGTGATGTGTTCAAAGCCATTTTTACAGATGCGTACGTGCTATAAATGCTATGTCCTTTGGTTTCTGCCTTTTACGCTGCCATACTTTTACCCTGTATCGACCACTTATGCCTAACATGACTGTTTTTCAGATCACAGCTGGTGTGGTCTTGTGACATTTAGGTAGATTTTTCAGATGTATTTATTTGTAGTTCAGGTAGTCAGCTGTCCACGGCCTCCGTTCCTTCCTCGCCTCATTTATATCCAATGAATCTAAAGCCCAGTCTCTTAATAGCGGCATCTCCACAAGTAAACAGTGGATGCTGCAGACACGTCGAAACGAAGCTAAATTTGTGCTAAATTGGAAGAAGTGGCTGAAGTTGTTGAGGGTAAATGTGGACTGGACTCTCAGAAAACCAGACGCTGATCATGGGCAGCAGGCCTCTGCCTCTAATTCTGTTTGACTAACACCAGATCTTTGGTACTGCTTCGACAATCATGGCTACACCTTGTATTATGCAATATTACTTCAGTAAGACAATCAGTGACCTCATTATAATAGTAGAAAAATGTAATTTTCACATCTGGTCTCGTTTGAAATATTTGTCGACCACAGGCTTTTGGGGTAAAGGTATGCCAGTGCTCTTGCTATAATTTAATCTTGCCTTTTCTTGGGGCTTTCCTTTTTTCCCCCAATTGTCTTATAGTAGACTAGATTTTTTTTCTAAAAAAAAAAGAGAGAACCAAAAGAAAAGAAATATAATAAAAACAATTTTGCCTTAACGTGAACGTGTGATCTCCTGTTCCCTCTTTGCTGTGGAAATTAAAACTCAAGATCACAGACTGTGGGTAAACAACACGAAGCCCACAAGGCAGATGCTATCATTGTTCCGACGTATTAAAACAAGTACACCTCCCGGTGCATCTCCTCAAGCGTTTCTTCTGTTAACGTGAATTAACAGAGGTCAGATGCACTCCCAGGTATCTCGCAACATCTTGCTGTGAATCGAGGCTGCTGCGGGGAGCTTTGTTTCCAGCCATATGTGCTCTTATTCGGCTCGTCTGCTCCTTCTGGAGACTACAGAGCACCACGGCAACTATGGCGAGGAAGGAGTGAGTGCAATCTGTTAGCTACAGGAAGCAAGGAGCCGAAAAGAGTTACCGAACAATCATGGCATGGTTCCCTCATCTGAGTGGGTGAATAAGAGCATTAGTATTTTTAAACAAACAAAAAAAAATTGGTCATAACAATTCCCTCATACTGTTTCAAACCTGTTGTTTTTTTCTGCGACCCACAAAAAGAAACATTCTTTGCATTTCTATGTAAAACCACAATTAATGGTGAAAGTCAAATGTAAGAAAAAACTATAGGATAATGAAATAGATTGTTTTAATGGATTTAATTGCTTTTTAATGTATTTTGCGAGTATAAAAGCCTGTGGTTTTTATGGAAAATAGCAGCTTGAACATTCTTTCAAATGTTTCTTTTTGTATTCCATCAAACAGGTTTGGGATGATATGAGCGTAAATAATGGTATCATCAATTTACTAATTGTTCAACATATCCCCCCTCCATGATTTTACGTAATACTTTTTTCTGTCTGTCTTGTGGGCAAATAATCTTTAATCAACTAACACAGATTGTAAAAGGACCCAGAACAGTTTTCACACCTGCAGCTCTGTGTGTGCTGGCCTTGTGGTGAGGATAGAAATGATTGTGTGTGTGATTACTCGGTGGTACGGGTTTGGAGAGGCTTTCTATGGTCTTTTACGGTGGGGTGTGGGTGTGTGTGTGTCTGTTGATGGAGCCATCTGGCAGCTGGTACATGCTGGAGCTCTTACCCCCAAGTCTACTATTCACACACAGCTGCAGATTACCCAGCACTCTGAACCCTACAGGCAACACTGAAAAATAAAACAATAACATCCAGAAAAACACAATACCAGAGCTGTTAAAGGCAACTGTAGCCACAAGTATGGGCAAAGCAAAATGGCTGAAAGTGGTTGTTAAAACGATTTGCACAGCGTTGACCTGTGCTGTGAAATTGGGAAAATATTTTATCACACCACTACAATACAAAAGATATCAAAAATATAGATATTGACTTTTTTGTTTCTACTTTGAAGTCTGTAGGTTTTATAATTAATACAAAATGGAGGGTACAGTAAAAATCTCAAGTAAAAAAAAACAGTAAAAGTCTTTTTCAGTAAAAATCTTTCCCCATAGGAAGACCTAAAATTTTATTACAGAGGAAAAATATAAAAGGTAATGTACAAAATTTTTTGGAATTTTATAATACATTTTATAAAATAAAATAAAACATGACAACTTTTTCCCAACCCAACTTTTATTAAAACAGAATGACAACTTTAAAATAATATATAAACTATACCACTTTACCACATAGTTGTGTGAATGTATGTATGTCAGTGCTTTTTTATCATAGTAAAATATGGAATTTTAATATACGGAAAAAAAAAAAAACACTGCTAAAAATACATTATCAAGCTCAAAATCATGATTACTTTTATACTGTACGACCCTTGTGATGCCTACTCTTCCCTATAATGTGTATTTTAGGTAAGCCATCATTTCAGGTTTTATATCATGATATACCACAATGACAAAAAGTTGTTCAAAAAATAAAGATATTGTATATCATGTCATAGTCCAGAAAACACATGTAGCTTTTTGACATGGCATGTTGACTCCGCTATTATTACTCACGCAGCGTTAAAAAAGACTAAAGAGGACACCTTGCAGTGATCCGTGTTTCATAGCTGAATGGATAGATCATCTATGACTAATCGTAAACTTCTAAACTGTAATAACCCTTGTATAGTTTTAAAAAAAGGTATTCAAATTAAGGCTGAATTTCTAAACAGCTGTGGTTCACTAGCGTTAAACCGGGTCTTTACATCAACACAGCTGCACAAAATCAGCTCAAGGAACATTCTATTTTTAAAGCAAGACGACAAGTAGCTGGGGGCCAATGACATGCTTGAAGAGAGCGAGTGTTTATTGCATCACGGCGTCTCTCTAGTGAGGAGTGGCGGGGCGGCTGAGGGATGGCGGTCATTAGAAATATGCCTCCAGTCAGGGGCTGCGCTAAGATTACTCACACACCAGGATGCTGCCGCACACACACACACACATAAATACTAAACAATGGTTTTGTTCTGTTACTGAACTACGACTAATGACATCCACTCCAATTTACGTCCTTTGTTCATCACTTTATATTTACATCAAATTTTTAAAGCAGCAGCAGTCTCACAGCAGGAATTTATAGAAGCTAAAAGCAATTCTCTTACAGCTATTAAACTTCTCACCCTACATCCCTCAACTGCCAGAATTGATCAAATTCTTCCACAGACAAATGAAACAATAACCATAATTTTATATTTCCCAGGTCATAACCACAGAGTCAAGGTTTGGCTGATTGTTATGGCCCCATTAGCCCCTGCTGGTAGATGCTATAACTACATCATCTGGCAGAAAAACAAATCTTTCTCCACTGATAGCCACTCAAAAAGATTTGGATATTATTTCTGGCTATACATTTACAGTATATATATATATATATATATTTTTTTTTTTTTCCTTTTTCTAGCAACTATGAAATATCTCACATTATAACAGTTTATTTGCTATAGTTTAGAATGGTAATACAATACGACAAGACCTCAAGAGTTAAACTGAGTCAGAACAAATTCACCTTAATAATGTCAGATTACTTTGACAGAAAAGTATGTAATAGGTTACAATCAACCAGAAATGATTCAGCTGTAAAATTTAAGTACACAATTAGATAATGCAAATTTACGTCAACCAAGTACCAAGCAATACTTAATTTTGCTCAGTCTTTTGGTGAAAAAGGTTTGCATTAGCAATAAAAAAATAATATAGCAATCAAAAAACCGTACATATATAGCTACTGTATTTTAAAATGAAATTTGTAATTAAATCTTAGCGCCATCATAGTATCTCTTAATGTGCCTGTAAACAAAAATTAAGATTAAATAATTACAATATAGTAGCTACACATTTACATTTTACTAGACAGTCAAATTATTTTATTTTGCCGATCTGTTAAATCATGTTCTACTATAGACCATTTCAAGCGCTATTCGGTGGCTTAAGGAAGTGACGTTTTTGGTCCCAGAACGTTTCCGGTTAGTGATCCAGCGCATTGAAAAACACTGGAGGCAGCCGATTTAGACAGAGTAATATTTTGACAGTTTACTTATTCCTACGATTAGAAATGTCAAAATTAAAACGAGGACAGTATTGTTCAGTGGTTGGATGTTCTCTCAGGCCAGGAACTAACTTGCTGTCGGAAATTAAAGTATTTCCATTTCCGAGAAACAAAATATAGCGCGACGCTTGGATTACAGCTTTGGATCAGTCTAAAACAAAGTGGGATTACACATTGACAGATCTTTATGTATCTAGTTTTATCTAAAGCCAACATATGATAAATTAGAATGAATATGTATTGGATACAGACAGGTTGGCCAGCATTAGATATGCACCTTCTTGTTTATTCGTGACCACACGCAGGACTCAAGCACTCAAACCTTCTCTCACACACTGTTCCACGGCAACAAGGATCGCAGCAACGTGACTACAAACCTCGCCTAATCTACGCACAAACACTTCAAAATGTATGAAATAAATATGCATGCAACAAGTTTTGATGGAACACAATATTTTAATAGAATTAATGTAACTATGATTTATTATTAGCGAAGACATATAGACCTGCCATGCAAGTGCAATGCCCACTAATAACCTCCCCAGTCACCTTAGCAACGAACCAAGAAGAGTACGTTTTTGACAGTGTTTGACTTGCTCCAACTTCGCCAAATACAAGATAAACATCGTCCACATTGAATGAAATTAATTGTAGGCATTCAGACTGCGATATGCCTTTACCGCTACTCTCGTGTAGACGCACTCTGTCTCAACCAGATAATGATACACGTCTGGATACGTTACTTCAGGTAAACATTTATTGTTCTGAGTGAAATGTTTTTGCAAATATCTTAAATGCTCTGCTTTAGCTAGACTTAAAAAGTATGCGCTAGTCATTTTGTTTTGACAGGTCTGTGCTTTAAAAACGTCGCTACCGGAAATGCTTCAGGAGCAGACATGTGCAGAAGCGTTCCAACGAGCTTGTTATTGTTTACATCCTTGAAATGGTCTATAGTGTCAGTTGGAAATATCAGTTTCCATTTCCAAACATTATTTTTGTCATTAATTGTAATAATGCAGAGAGATTATTGTCTGACAACAGCCAGTGCTCCACAAAGAGGTCTGATCATCATCCAGTCTGTCTGGAATCACCTGAAGTAATAGAACAAACTGAGACAGACTCAGTACAGAAGAACTGTGCCAACGTCTTTAAGATGAAGATAAAAAAACCTACCTGAAAAGCTACCTGAAAAACTATGGGCAAGATTGTCTTACCTTTTGCTGAAATCAAATAGCTAATATGTCAAGGTGATGTTGAAAGTCAAGCCTGACATTATTTTTGATTCATCTATTACAATGAAAAAAGCAAAGGTCAAAAGCATTTCATATTGCACATAATATTTCTGCCTGTGCCTCAAAAATAAAATTGCTAAGATTAAATCTA
Source organism: Enteromius viviparus (assembly GCA_032353835.1). Taxonomy (NCBI): domain Eukaryota; kingdom Metazoa; phylum Chordata; class Actinopteri; order Cypriniformes; family Cyprinidae; genus Enteromius; species Enteromius viviparus. Next base: position 13,232,951 of record JAUCNO010000152.1, read on the forward strand.
AGTTCAAAGTAAATAAAAGTAAATGAAAGATTATTGGAATTTTATTACTAAATATTAATATTACTGAACTATATAGTTCAGTAATAGACAGAAAGCAAATTGTACACAAATAATAAACTGCAATCTGGAAAGTAGTAATGCATTTTTAAAAGTAACTTGTAAAAACATCCTCTGTTTCTCTTTAAGTAAAGCCTACAGAGCATTCAGCATACCTAGGCAGGTAATTAAAAATAGTTTGCTTTGTTGGCGAGGTCAGGCTGCTGGTAAATAATCTGGCCTGTGACGATCCATAATGTTTATTAATTACCAAATCCAAAGCTGAAAGTTTATCAAGCAGTCATAAGCATGCGTGCATCTACAAGACTGATCTTAAATGTAGGCTATTACACGCAATCTGACATGTTTTTATGCAAATAAATAATGAAAATTCTGGACTCAAGACGTCGAGGGAACTTGTGATCGATAACAAAGACTTACTACATGTCAGAAGCTCACATGAAGAGATTTTCAGCCAATTTTTGCTAGAGGAGTTATTAGAGGCTAATAATAAACAAGATCATAAAGGGTAATTTAAGAAGCAGTAAATACTCCAAAAGCCCAAACTGCATTAAACCTGCCTTTCGCTTTGTTTCTTAGAGACTGCACATCAATTTTCTAATTCATCTAATGCACCTGGTGATGTCATATGCGTTCGCAGTGCGGATGTGCGTCGCGCCTCTCAGTGAGGCAGAGTGAGCAGAGGACAGGGAGAGTTTCTATGCAAAACATTTAATAAAGAAAACCAGAGCTGATACAAAAAATGCTGACAGGGCAGCGGCATACTCACACACGAGGGAACAGTAAGACTTTAACATGACAAAACTGTAAACAGAAAGACAACGGTATTTAAAGACATAGAACTAATGAATAAAGTGATGGCAGGTGTACAAAAACAGGTGGCACAGATGAACTGATAAGGGAGAAACTAAAAAGACACAGAGAAGGGGAAAACAGGACCAGACAAAAACAGAATGTTACATTACGCCCCCCTCCCGAAAAGGCGCACCTGCGCCATAGGCAACATCAATGGGAAGGGAGGGCTGGGCGCTCTGGAGGCAGGACCGGGACGCTGGAACATACCCTGCCTCCAGGGCGGATCAGGAGCCCTGGCAGGCCACACCGGCTGGACAGTCTATGGAGGAGTTGGATCAGGGGTCTTAGTGGACCACGGTGGCCCGGACACCGGCCGTGGCAGCTCAACAATAGTCCATATACAAACCCCAATCCCCCCACCCTCTCCAAGACCCACCCCCTACTGCCCCCCCAAAAAAATTTTCTTGGAGAAATTTCCCATGGGGTGCGCAGAGTCTGGAGGATGCCCAGGAGGGCGCTCAGGGAGTGCAGAATCTGGTGAGTGCACAGGATGCGCAGCTGACTCCGAAGGGGCGCACTGGATGCGCAGCAGACTCTGGAAGGCGCACTGGATGCGCTGCAGACTCTGGAGGGAGCCCTGTTAGCGCAGGTGGATCATGCCACGACAGCAGGTCCTCCTCCACCATTGGCTCAGGTTGGTCGATCCACGGCGGCAGGTCCTCCTCCACCATTAGCTCTGGTGGGTCAATCCACGTTGGCAGGTCCTCCTCCACCATTGGCTCTGGTGGGTTGGTCCACGGCAACGTGGCAAGCTCTGGTTCGGGCTGTGGCATCGTGGCAGACTCTGGCTCTGTGTTTTTTTTTTGTGGGCGTGCTCTCAGGCAGCTGGTTTGGCGTGTGTGGCGAAATCCAGCTCTGGGAGCGCACCGTCATCAAGCAGTGAAAGACCGCTGACTCCCATGGCAGGTCTCTCACATCAGGCAGCTCCACCGTAGTGATTCGCGGGGCCGCACTAAGGAAAGCCGCCGCGAGAACAGAGTCATTGAGACCCGACCGTTCCGCTAGCGAGAAGTACTCGATAAACCAGGGCAAACAGTTTCTCGGAGAATTCCATCTATTCTTTTGGAGCTCGTGGACAGACGAGCCACGGTGGAGAGGGTCGGAGGGACGAGGCGGAGTCCGGGACTCTGAGGCTGGAGGTGTAGCAGAGGGATCCTCCAGCCACGACGCCGATGGAAACTGGCAGACCCGTGGCGGCTCTAGCACACAGGTGGTGGGCTGAGGGTGAGCAGCGGTGCTGGCAGGTGTCAGCGGTGGAGTGGAGAAGACTGGGTGGTCTCTTGACTTTCGTGCGTGGCATTGGCTGTCTCGTTTGTAGACCCAGGTTTGACAGCTCACCCTCAGCCTTGGTGCAGTGGGCGGAGCTCCTCTCCGTTCTCTTGCTGTTCATGGCGATCTCCACTGTGGCAGGCTCCTTGGCCGGCTCTTGCACCTGGTCTGACGGTAGAGCTCAAGCCCCGGGACGATCCTCTGCTCTGTTGCTCTCATTGGTGATGGCTCGTCGGTCGCTTCGGGTGCTGGCTCTCCATCATCGGTGGGCTCTGGCTCTAGCTCTGCGCTGCGCTGCGGGGAGATGGTGGACTGGGCTCTGGAGTGGTACTGGCGAGATCATCCACAGGGTAAAGGGTGAAAAGTGATCCATTACTCGCCAGTGTCCACTCCACGAAGGCGCGAAATCCGCTCGAGAGCCATCTTCGGACAGCGGCACTCTGTGGTCAGGTCTCAGGTAGAAAGCACAGAGCGCGGTGTCCGGAAAGCTGGTGTAGTGAGCAATGTCCAAGAATTGTCTTGTCTGGCTCTTGAGCGATTTTTTTCCCCTGCTCCAGCAGGAGGAGGAGATATCCAGGAGTGAATGGGGTATCCATGGGAAATGGTTGAAAAACAAAAAAAACTAATCAAAACTGACAAAAAATGAACCGACAACAAGAACTAAACTGAATGTAACTTAAATAGGGCAGACAATGACGCTAATGAACGAGACACACCTGAACATAATATATAATTAAACAGAAACTAGGTCAGAAGGAGCTCATGGGGAAGAACAACAACAAACACTGAGTAAGGGCGTGACACCTATACACACACAAAGTTCTTTATATGAAAATGCACAGTCCAAGTTCCTTGGAAATTCTTAAAAGTAAAGAACACTGAGACAACGCTGGAAAATTTAACATACGTTTATTCCAAAATAGTACTCATTAGACTACTGTGCCAGTCCCTTCAGTACAGTGCACTTCTTCCAGCTTTCTACAGTTTCTTCTTCTTCCTTGCTATCACCAATGCCTACAGGGCCTTGCATCTAGCTCACTTTGGGTAGATATGATAGTACTGTAGCCACTCTCTGTGTGTGTATAGCACTCTGGCAGTGTTTAAACAGAGCATGCATACAATAAAATAAAGATGTATTAAAAATCTAAAATTTAGCAAAGATAAAAGTCGTCATTTTATCTTTGTTTTTCGAATAGATACACATTACAAATAAACATAATATGAATAAAACAAACAGTGCTTTAATTATTCAGAAAGAGTAGGTGTTTTCAGCAGTACTGAAAGTTGAAACACTATATACTTCTACACTACATTCATCATTTACTCTCTCTCAGCTCGTTTTTATCTGAATAAGTTTCTTTTTTCTGTTGAACATTGTATTAAATTCTGAGGACCAGCTGCTGTTTGATTATTGAAAATGTCTTATTTTGTGTTTAGCTCAAGAAAGAAATTAATACAAGTTTGGGACAACATGTAAGCGATTAATTAATGAAACGATTATAATTTTTGAGCGAACTATCCCTTTAATGATAAGCTACTGCATGTTTAGTTCTGTCCCTTAAATTGTGCTTAAATTGCGGATTTGTGGGGCACTAAAATCCACCGGGAAAATTCTTACCGCACCGGCCCACCCCCTTTTAATAAATGCAGGAGCATAGACAAAATAAACCAATAGGAGGCAACGCTGTTTTCCGCCTATTTGTCAATATAATATAGGGCGCTCATTTATTTTAAATAGACTTGACCTGCAATCGTTTTATTGGATAAACGCATCCAATAGGCTACAGGTTGCTGTAGAATCAGTTCATTTGGACTAATTATGTAAGTTATAAACTTTTAAAACATTATTTTAATTAACTCTGTTTACAATAAATTTAACTGTTCAAAATCTTAAATGCTTTAATTGGTTTATGTTAAATAAATGTCCTAGCTGAAAGAGAGCAGAGGCATTCGGATTCAAATGCAACTATTTATTAAGAAAACTCAAGAGTACATACAAGCAGGGTTGATGACGGCAAACAGGGACATAAGAGGCAAAGACATAAGAACAGGGAACATGAAAACACAGAGGGCTTACAAAGGGGAGAAACAGATAGTAAATCCACACAATGAATAGTGATGTGCAAAACACAAATGAGTCTTTAAATAAAAGTCAGAACAAGACAAGGGGGCAGAGAAACTAATGGGTGGCCATAGCGACAGACAAGGTGGATGGAGACAGCTGTTCATAATAAAAGTCCTTTAACGTGGAATTGTGAGTTTTAAAGTCAGAATTGTTACATTTAATGTCAGAATTGAATCTTAAGATTGACTAATGCATGCCAAAAAAAAGACTTCTGCCTGTATTGAATTGCCCTAAAAAGACCTCCTTCCCATAATTGCTGGACAGATTGTGCTGCAGTTTCCCTAACTTATATCAGTTTTATTAGCATGTCAAGGATTACTTGTACTTGTGTGTACTTTTTTGTGCAACACCATTTTTACATGTCTTACTGTAAATTTTGCCGCAGTTTCAAAGAGAAATCCACTTGTCCACTTAGTGGCACTAAAACACAGGTTCAGTATGGAAACCCTGGCACATTTTATTACATTGATAAAGGTATATATTGCTGCAGTTCAGAATTGAAACATTCATGGACTGTTGCTAAAAGTTAATGCTCTATCATGTTAGAATTATGCCCCACACCAAATCCAACCCTAAACCACCTGGTGGTATAAACAAATGCAAAACTGATATAAAAACTCATTTGTTGAAGCAACCACGTCATTTTAACTACCTTTTTACACAGATTTAAAGGTTTTGTTGAATAGTTACACCGGATACGGAGCTCTTTCTTTATATTCTTCAAGTAATTGTGCAAATATAAATATTTTAATCAAAACACTGTCAATTTGTGTGAAAGGAATAAAAGGTGTTCATTTCTTTTGGAATTTTGCAGTGATATACTTGTTGGTACATATTTTCCATCTCCCTAAATAGAGCACCCAGGTACATTCATGCCATTAGACCAAGTAGCAAAATCCAAGGTGTGTAAGGGTTCATTTATTAAAGTTAGTGGTCAGATGAATACCAGAATGTGATCTTCTCTTCTCTGCGTTTCTAGGAAATTGCCAGTGCCAGACCATTCAAACCCCCTGGTCTGCAATTAATTCTCCTATCTGCATCAAACTGACCTGTGATTTTTGTCTTTGAAGTGGAAGTTTGAAGTTTATGGCTATATTAGACATCCAATATTTATTTTCTTCTTTTAAGATAATTTGCATTGAAAGTTTTCTAACACAGGCATTCATATTTCACTAAAGCCAATGCACAGAAACCAGGGGTTTACTATTTTGCTTTTGTTTAGTGTGATCTGTTGTTTTTTAGGGGCTTGTTTTGTTAGATCATGTTGCTTATGTTCCTCTAGGAAGATGACAGATAATGGCAGTGCAGTGTTTGTGAGCATGATGCGTATGATTAAATCAAGAAAAGCTCTGGACGTAGCACAGTGGGGCCAATTTCTTTAATGTTGTAAAAATTGGTTGATGGTTGATGCTGGGGTTCTTACTATTTATCTTGAAAGCTGCCATTTATGCTAAAAATGTCTGGAAATCCATCTAAAACAATAAAATGTTTGGAACAAGGTTTCTAAGAGGTTTAAGTCAGTTTAGGTAAAAAAAAAGGGGGACATCTATAATGTTTCTGTTTCAAATTAATGCTGTTCTTTTAATAATTTTAGTCATCAGAAAGCTTAAAAACATAGTATCACAGTTTATATATATATAAATCAATGTTTAAAAAAATAGTATTTATATACACATTACCCATAAACAGCAATATCAAGGCTTACCTGGACACGACCAGAGGCAAAATCAACATCTTCAGCATCCTCATCAGCAGCTCTCCAGGAAACTGGAAGTATTTCACTTCCTAGAGTAGAACAGAGACACAGAAATCAACAAAACACTAACCACAAGAAAACTCACAAGAAATGTTGAAAATCAACATGCAAGAGAATTTTTATATGGATTTGGCATTTTGAGTTAGCTTTAGAGTTATACTTTTTTGTCCTTTGCAAGAATACAAAACATCCACATGAAACAACATCAACACCTTGTTAAAATACCATTGCAGTTACTACAATTTAATATTTAAAATTATAATAGACACAGGTGAGGTCTTATATTGATTACTTTTACATAATGGAACTCTATAGTGCTTCCCTGAGGGCAATAATTGATATGTTGAAAACGAAACATGGCTTGAATCACTTACTATTGCTTGAGTGACTATTGCATTTATATGGATTGAAGTGATGTAAGCCTCTTTACCAATGTTTTTGGGGAAGATTTTGCAAAAGCCCTCAGGCTTTGCTCTAAAGTTGCCCAACAGTGTAGTTCAGTGATCAAGGCTTGTTTAAGATAGAAATGAAATGGCTGCGGAGGTTTTGACTTCCAGTTTTTCACACAATTGAGAAATTAAGTCCCATGACACCAATAGTCTATTTAATCTACTTTTGTTGTGTTGAGGTCAGTTTTACCTACACTTGATTTAAAACAAAAAGGCTAGGGATGTGCAAATAGCAAAAAATATTTATATGTATAAATAATGCTAGACAGACACACACACACACACACACACAATCCAGACAAAACAACAACAAAAAGTTAAAATGAAGTTTATTTTTCTGACCCCACTGACAGATATTTGTCCTTGTTTTAAACTGTACAGTCACATAATATTGTAAAACTTTGTATAAAACAAGACTTCAAACTGTATCTTCTATGGCACGGTTAATGAAAAAAAAACATGGGCAATGTAGCCTCGTGCCCCGTATGTGACGTCAGTGTGTTTCCCTTTTGCACGAAAGAATTGAGATGTCTAGGGTGTGGAGTGAGTGCTGCAGGTTACAATACTGTACGTGTAGAAATGGCAAGTGGGACAGAAAAGGAAGGCGCCCCGGATTTGGAGGTTGCGCCTGCGTCGTATAAATATGTTGTAGATTTTGTGACCGAGCCGGGTCGGCTCAGCGCGAATGTGCGTCCGTGTTATAACTGCGCTTTTTGCCCCGTGTGCGCTGATGCTCTCATCCGTTGACATTTCCGAACGCTATAGTTGCTTAATAAAAGCGGACTTTCCACACAAAAATGTTCATGTGTCATTAGTATGAGAAAAAAATTGGTTACAGCTCTGTCGAAAGCGGGCTGGGCTCGGACAGAAAAATGCGTCCCAATCTGCACTCTATTACCTATGATGGCAGCGGAAATAACACAGTAGATAGAACTGCGACTGTATGCAAGTATTGTGCAACACGCATACAATTTAGTTTATGAATGATTACATGATTTAACTTTTTTAATACTGTATCCTTAATTGTGGGTAATTAAGCTATATATCATATGATGAAGTACATTTCTGGAGTGTTAAAGATTAAAATAAAAAATAACAAGAACCGTACAGAACCGGGGTTTTTGTGAACCGTGCCACCCCTAGTATCTTCACTTTGCTTCTTTTTTGCTTAGTTTATTTGTCGTTTAAATATTTTACTAGAAAATAAGTCAAAATGCTTAGGAAAATATTATCTTTGTACAGAGTAAATTAGGACACTTTAAAGTACTTGTTTGAAAGAAAAAAAAAAAAAAAATGTGTTGCACCTCTTCATCTGTTTTTCATTCTTATTTTGTATTGTTTGTGTTTTGTGTCTGTGCTGTTAATTATAAACAAAAATACACTGACCCCTAAAATGATTGTGTTATATGTTTTGACAAGTTACAGTCACGGTTTTCTTGTTTTGTATAAATCTTGTGTATGATAGAGGGTTTTTTTTGCATTGAAACCAACGTGGTATATCCAGTTTCTATAAACAACAACATGAAACTAAAATAACCTGCCCAGTAATAACGCCCAAATATCTCTCTCTCTCTCTCTCTCTCTCTCTCTCTCTCTCTCTCTCTTGCTTGGCCTGTGCTCAGGACTCTGAGAAAGCTTCTTTGCCTTAAGCTCTACTGGTTTTGTGTCATGCTATGAGAGCAAAGGACCGCCAGAGCCCAGAAATTAATCATCTTAAAACTCAGAGCAGCACTCACAGACTCATACACAATTCTAAACAATATTCTAGACCATTTTAATGAATTCTGTTTGGATGAGCGCTTGCTGAAAATGTAAATATTATGGTCATGCATACATTCACACTAAGATTTAAGTGCAAAATACATTCAGACACAAACTAGAAAAAGTGGAAAGGGAATGGATTTAATGAAGAGTTCATATAATATCATTAAGTGAGTATTTGTCCTAAAGAATGTCTAGGTTACCTATTGTAACCACCTATTACCTATTGTACCTATTGTTACCTATTGTAACATCATGTCCCTGATGGAGGGAACGGAGACGTTATGTCATATCGACAGACTGGGTCTTACACTTGGGAGCCCTGATTCGCTCTA
>JAUCNO010000152.1:13248246-13259538 GCA_032353835.1 Enteromius viviparus
TGTAAATTAATTAACTAAACATAATAATCACTTATTAATCATTTGTGAATGTTTTGTAGATGTACATTTCATCATTATCTAATCTCTTATAAATGACTTATAATCATCCGCTATTCTAAAGTGTTACCAAAGAATCTTTTAATATTAGAATAATTTCTTGAAGATCACATGACACTGTATTTATATTAGTTTATTTATCTTTTTGATCAATTAAATTTAGCCTTGGTAAGCATGAGACTTACTGGCTTTGGAATGGTAGTGTAGTTATAGAATAATATAGAATATGCATGTAAAACACTTATTTCTGTTATCCACACAAATACTGAACTTCATCATCCCACTTATCTCTGTTATTTATGCATTTTTTCATTAAAAAGAAAATGTACTGTCAACTATCATGTTAATTTTACAGTTTTAATGACAGATATAACAAGAGACTTTGGTATACTAAGTTTAAAGTGAATTCCTCTTCATCAGGTCCTTGACCGGACAGAGCATTGAACGCGGGGAGACAGGTTCAATCAGCTAAATGCAAGCCGAATGCTTTCAGCTAGGACGCGGGGTCACGATGCCTACCATCAGGAACTGCAGCAGGCACACGAGTCTGAGATTCGACGGGACCCAATCATCAGAGGCTTATCCTCCCAATGTAGGTCAAGGACCATGATGCAATTTCTCTGCGCAGCCAGATGATAGTTATTCAGTTTGAAAGATATCCAGAGCTGTGCTGGCACACAACGCATCAGCGTGGCAGGACTGGGGAAAGGTCAGCCTCGTATATCTCAGGCCTTCTGTCACAGGAACTTTGATGATTATTTATAAAAAGTGCACAACAGGAAGAGACCTGTAGCAAAATACGAATTCCCTCCTCTAGCTGCAGACGTCTGCCGGTGGGAGAGCTAAAGAAGGGCTTGCGTCTAGGATCCTCTGAAAGGTCTGGGATATCTGGCTTCCCAGCAGCATCTACATGACTCCAGACTCCAATTACCCGGAGCCACATCCCCTCTGACGTTCACAAAAGCCTTTGTTATCGCTCTGCCCACAAACACAGCTCGCCTGCGCTTAGCCTTGGAATTGGCTGGATTGGTGTGTATTAACCAGCTGATAGAAGGAGAGGATTTCAAAAGGGAAAGGTGGTTTCATCTGGGTCTGCTTTAATTATATGCTACGCTGCGGCCCATGTTGCTGGATGAGGTGGGCAGGCAAGACGTCCCTGGGCCTCTGCAGATAAATGTGCCTTTTTTCATCCACCCAATGTTCTTTCTTTTCTCAGTTTTCTCATCCTCGTGCTTGGAGGCTACAAGTCACACACTAGTTGGGGAGGTGTATATCGTAGGTGTGCAAAGCATTAGTGCGTGAGGCTTCAGGATAATTAATCATCGAACATATTCTTTGCTTCATGGACATTCTAGGACACTCTATGGCCGCTTCATTCTCCATGCCTTGATAATTAAAGCATGATTAATACATTTATCTATTCATTAACGAGTGACCTTGGGAGGCTGTCTTTGTACATCACTAACTACATATGTGAGGCAAGAAAAAAAAGTGTGCAAGGCAAACTTGCTTCCTTTGAAGGCTAAATATCCCTCTCCATTAGCTGTAAGACATTAAGGGAGTCTTAAGTGAACTGGCCTGATTTAAGCAGATATATAGAGCAATTTCAATACCCTATGGTCCACATGCTCTGTTTTAAGTTCGGAAAGGGAACTTCGATTAATGAACGATTTATACCAAGAAAGAGAGCTTGACTATCCGACTCACATCCGCCTGAACACCTCTTTTAGTAATGAACCTGGGGTTCATACTTACATAGTCGTTTACTGGTAAGTGGTCCATGACGTCCCGGGCCTGACGTAGACCTCTCGCCTCCAGCTCTGGGGTCTCCTCCACGTCCTCGACATCGTGGAATTCAGCATCTGTGGCACAGAAGAAAAGACTCTTGCTACTAATAACTGATATCTTAAAAGCCTCTTCTTTAAGAACATAAAGCCCTACAGTACTACAATGCCCTCATTTGGAGAAACAGAAGTAGGTTTGTGGCAAAAATGCTCTTTAAACATCAAGTGTTGTGTCCTTAATCAGTGATTGCTTATAAAGGACATTTCTAGAGCTTTAACCATAAAATTCAGTGTTTTTTGCCTTCCTTTTGAAGAAAACTACAAGCAAACAGTTGAATGCAAAGGAAATTACAGACTTGACTCTTAGGCTATTCTGAAACCTTATTACTAGGGTTGTATTGGATTTTGAGGCGGTTAAGCCCTGTTTGTAACCTCTGGGAGGAGATGGGTGGATCCAGTGGATGGGCAGATCTTGGCAAATCTCCCAGATCTTGGAATTCAACAGGAATGTTTTGTTGGAGACTGGTTCTTCAGCAGGGATCCATATCTGAGAGTCCACCATCTGCATATCCACTTCACCTGTCTCACTCATCTGTGAAAAGAATGTACATTTTAATGCCTGCACAAGGTCATAAACTAAACTACAATGATACAATCATTTTCAACGGCTAAATAATCTGAATCAGTAAACAATCATCACCCTAAGCCATTACAATAAATAACCACATTTATGCTTTAACTTTAATCTGATGTGTGTTTGCCTCTGGTTAGCGCTACAGTCTCTGTTTAATTGAACATCATTAGTGAAGTGTCAGCAGTTTGAGCAGTTTGCGACAGACTCCTTGTGTCTTTTAGCAGTTCTGAGAATGGTAAGATGAGAAATAGATCCTATCTTACACAACTTGCTAACACAGTTCGTATTTTCACTTCAAAGCCTATTTTATGTATTGATTTTTTTTTTAAATAATAATAAAACGACTAGTTTAACAAAACACTTAGTATGTGGGGTTCAAGGGGAAAGTATTGATACTTCAGTTGTACTTTCAGAAGGCTTGATTAAAACTGACCCAATTTTTCCATACCCTCCAAACATATTTCTGTTTGTCAGTTTATTGCGCATACAGGCATCTCCTTCCCAAAGCCAGAACAAGAGAAATCTGGCGTCTCTGCCTTATGCTATTGCCTTGGATCATTTCACTCTGCAGGGAGCAGAGAACTAACTGCTGACCATAGCTAAAATATTTAATTTGACCTCTCTTAAAGACTATAGCTGTACCTTCTTGTAAAACACACTTATTTCTTCCCTAGCGTTTGGAAAAAAAAAAAAACCTTTTCTGCAGGCACTGGCAGTGTTGCATGTTAATTTGTACAGCAATAGGAGTACAAAAATACATCTGACTTTAAAATGACTTTAAAGTCGGCCTGCTGCGTTGGTCTAAGGAAGGACTGACGTGTTATTCAATCCTCTAGGCATATTAAAGTAGACTGTGGGGCATCTACACCGTCACCCATTATACAACTAATTATACAACTGATAATAATGCACTTAATTTGTTAGTTCTGCAGTTCATGAGCTGTTAAGTAAATTATTATTGCTTAATGATAGCGATTGCATGTCAGTTTGATCTAACTGAGATCTAGAAAGCATCTTTGGGTAATGTAATCACATGAGGTATATGTTTGTTGTGCTTGCAGTTATGTGTAAATAGAAGTACAAACAAACTCTGCTACATTCCCTTGTTAATTAGTGCAGAGACCAGAGAAACGGCTCACATGACAAATATTTTTACAAGGTGATTTTCTCCCAGTCTAAAGCTTAATTGCACATTAGTTAAGCTTGATGTAGAATCCTAAGGCTATTGTCTGAGCTACTATCATTTATATTAGATTCCCCTCTTTCTCTTCCATTTGCTCTCTCTCTTAGCCCTCTTTTTTTCATCCCGCTGCTCTTGTTTTATTAGAAGTCATTTTAGGTGCCTTTTCTTGTTTGTTGGGAAGTGACACAGCACTGACCTGTAGCGGTTCCAGTTCCGCCTGATTAAAAGCTTCACTCTTTGTGCCTTTGAGACAGTTTCTTTGCTCCGGCCCCCTTTCCCTCAAATCACGCTAAACTAATGATGACTAGGAGGACAGCCCGCATGACTCAAGCAGTGAAGGATGCTGTTTTAGCCTAAAATTAAAACGAGGGCCAGCGGTGCAAGTAGGCTGCTTTAATTGGCCATCTTGACTGCTCGAGCAAAGCGTGCCTTTCACACGAGTAAACAAAGGTTAGGGCACTGATCCTACAACATTTCATAATATTTTTGAGAAATGATCCAGATAAGTTTAAGGGTGAGTTCTCTTGAGATCTAAAAGTAGCAGAAGAGGCATTGAAGGGTAAAAGAGCAAAACTGAATTATGTCTTGACTAAGGGGTCAAGGTTTGGCTGGTTAGCATGGCCCAGTTAGTATGACCCCTGCTGGTTGATGTTGAAACCTTACCTTCAGAATGCCTCTTTCTCTATTAATCTAAGCTTTATATTATATATAAAATACTTATTTATATTATTTTAGGTGTTTTTTTTCTGTCACTTCAGAACACTTCAGAAATATGCTGATTCGGTGCTCAAAATCATTATTATTAGTGATAAAAACAAAAATATTTTGTTACGTTATAAATGACCTTATTTTTAACAGAATTAATTAATCCTTTCTGAATAAAAAATATTTATTTCTTTTTGCTAACTGAATGTCTGAACACTACCTCAGGTGATTGGCTGAAACTGTCCGGAACTGAGTACCCATGAGCAAAATGCAGAATTCAAAGCACGTTTTTTTTTCCAAAGGCATGCTTTTGGGATAAATAGGAATTTGAACAAATATCTTTCTTTAGGCTAGTCTGGGAGTTTTCAATTTTTTTAATGCCAGGATCTTAATGGATCCAAGAATTTTATTGCCATGATGAATCACTTGTGATGATCTCTCTTTGAGAGAAATAAAATAACAGCTGTTTTGTTTTCTATTGAAAATTTCTACACTGTAAAAACTAAAATATTAATAATAATTATGTATTTATTTATTTATTTAAACATCCACCTTGCACCCTTCATCTCAGTTTGAAAACTCCTGGGCAAAGCAATTATATGCAATTATTTATAACTACTTGTTATCTTTGGACTGGAAAGTATAGATAGCAATGACGATGTGGAAAAGAGAGGGTGCACACACAGAGGTAGTTACCAAATTTGTCCTGAGACTCAAGGGCTGTGCAGGAAGACAGGCCATGATTTCATCGTAGACATTTGGGCAGTTGGAGACCAGTGGGAAGTTCAGGGATTACCGCTTTCATCATTTCCCAGACTGAATAAATTGAAAATGGTAAACAAACTGGCAGCATACAATTTATGCTTGTCACCTGGTCGTGCTCGCAGGCTGCTTTATTTCCTTATCAGTGGCATGCAGTTTCTCCTCAGCCAGCATTGTTTTGTGGTGAAGCGTGTTAAGGCAGCTTGCTCTGGGACCACAGTCACATGCCCTGCGGCTCAGCTGCACTTGGAGCTAATAATGTGGATTTTAACCTCTACTTCCTTTACATGCTTACAACCTTGGAAAGAATGGCCTGCTTCTCTTTCTCTCCAGCTCTCTCTATCTTCCACAGGCAAGCAGGCTTTGGTTTCAATAGCATCCTGATTTATCTCAGGCCTCCATGTTGGTATGTATATAATATTTAGAAAAAGCAGGAATGTAAATAGGCAGTTACCAAGCCTAAATAATTATGTCACCTTCGTGTGAAGCCCACAGCTCGCGTTTTTAGCATTTTACACTCTTTAGTCTGTTTATCCAATAAATGAGAGATCATTTGTGTGAATGTTCTCCTGGTTAGCTGCGTCTTTATGGTAGGAACAGCTTGCTCCATCTTGCACCATGTGTCCCTGTCCCCCCTCGAGAACCAGGCGCATCGTTCGCTCTCTTTCCGTCTACCCTCTCTCTCTAGCCCCACTGCTTCAGCCCTGGCCAACTCTGATTGATTTCACATCTGTGAAATAAAGCTTAGCCGAAAAATCTAATTAGGTTTCACAATGAGCAAAAAAAAGGGAGAAATGGCAGCGACATATGGCGTTGGCTTCGCAATTAGTATCTGTAAACATGGATTAGACATTAAAACGATGAGGGAGAGAATATACAGGCTGTTTCTGCCTATAATACCTTCTGTTCCAAAAGTCAAAGAGGATGTCTGGGAACTTGTGACAACAATAGATCACTGTGTTTTTAATACAAAAAAACTTAGAGGCGCGTCACTTTGTCGCACTCCCCCGTTTCGATATGAACTGCGACGGAAGGAGAGTTTAGCGCTTTTCGAAGCCGCCTGCCATTCTCCATGACACCCATAAATTGGATGTTTGATTGATAGAATTTCGCCCATCAGTCTTGCCGAGCATCACAGACAGCCATTAGAGCAGGAGAACAGAGATGAATCACTTCAGCCCTGAGTCAAGTGAAATTTACGGAGCAAACATCTTCAAATACCATTTTAATGGCTTACCTTTCCCAAGGACCCCTCTCTCTCTCCTTAAGGCTATTTGGGCTGAGGCTTCAGAGGAGATGATTAAAAATTAATATTAGTTCAGGATTGACGGCAAACACCATTTGATGTGTGCCACAAAGGGGTTATGGGATTGTGGACTTTCGGATGGATTCACGGCCACAGGAGACCAAAGTTTATACTTTTGTGGAAAATGCTGGAGGGGATGATGAGATGGTGGAGGTGGAGGTGTGTTGGGGAGCAGGCGTGGGTTTGCTGGTTAGTTGGATTGCAGATAAATGGTGATGGTTGCAGCAAATTTGTATTTTTTGCAGTCTGATGAACTCTGTTGCAAAATTCATGATCCCCCTCCCTTATTTTGTGGAGGCAGATCGCTGAAATATGTGTTTGGTGAGTTTAGAATACCTCTGCATCGATGGTCCTTGAGTCCAGCTTGGGCAGCTCCTTGGTTTGAGCCCTAATGTAGCATCTCTGGTGCTTGGCAAAACGAATGCCCGCAATGCCCTTAAAAGATATAAATGTTAATGAGATTGACTGTTTATTCCATGATTTGAAAAATATCAACATTTGACCTCAAATACTCTCACAAAAACACCCTGAAGCCTTTTCAGTGCAGCACAGATACAGCCAATGTTATATAACTAAAGCAACGGGAATCGTTTCCTAGCCAATTCAAGATTATTGGTCTACAGCCCTAGCCAGTAGAGAGGTATACTGCTGTAGCCATTGGCTGATTATATGTAGGAAAAGCCCATTGATTTGCAGCACTTATGGTCTGTGTTGCGAAGCTAATCTGTTTGGTGAAGTGAGGAGCTTTTTTCCTGAAAGCCACAGCTGATGGTCTGCCATACAGAATTTGTTGCTTTACACTTGAAAAGAGAAAAACCCATTTTAGCAGGAGCATCTGAAGAAAGTTCTTCACTGTCGGAAAGTAGTCTTCGAAGGGAAATAAAGGCTATCGCATTACAGACTCTTCACTCGGAAGGATAAAAACAATATCTCCCAGCATTCGGGAATACATTAAGTAATCCACAGTTCCTCCGGTTTCGCTGTTGTAGCATAGGGAAAGTGTATGAGTGTATGATGCCCTCTGAGCTGTATTATTTCTACAGTATCAACGGTAGCATCATAAATTCATGTGTTCTGTGCTCTTATTACTACTGTTAGACAGCACACTGACAATTGTCATTTTCACCTAAGCTCACCGGTTAGTAAAGAAACGGTTATGCGAGGAGTGAAAAGTGCATTGTTTGTGCTGAAAATCATTTTGACAAATTGCTCTTCAATTTCTGTTAATGGTTTGCTTTTGCACGCAAGACGGACCTATCTTCTGATGAAATGCTTTTATTGCTGAGCCTGGTCAACTGGAAAATGGAGAGACTCTTCATTACGGGGATACAAAATAGGAAAAGAATGTCATTTAAGAAAGAGTGTTGAAGTACAGCTTTGCCATTAGCCAGATTAAATGTGTGCATGCTCTGAGACAATTATTCGAATGGAAGCACTGAATGATGCAATTGGCAGAGAGGGCAAAGGAGCGCTGCTCCAATCATTGCACATTACTCGTATGTACTGTAGATGCCCACACCTGTTTCCACCAGTTATTGTTTGAGAGACAACAAATACTGCTTCCTGAATGCAGGTGAAGTCAAGAGCTAACACTAAACCGAATTAGCACTGAGGAATCGCTCTTAACAGCATTACTAGATCTAAGACCAGACTTAATCTGTGTCTGGGAAACTGACCCTGGCAGTATACAGTTTCTGTATTAGGATGTTATAAACGGACTTTGACTTTGTTAAGAAATTCCCCCTGCATCTTTACCGACTTCTTGTATCATCAAATGGGCGGTAAGATAGCTCATCTTGTCTTCCTGTAGGACAAACTAATCATTGTTATTCTCCACACTGATGGACAGAGACAGTGATTATTGGCAAAATCATTTAAAGCCTTGCTCTCAGCCACTTTTGTAACGTGTTTTTACAAGACTACAACGGTTGGAGAAAAATGTGCCATTTGTACATTAAACACTTTTGTTTCGGGGCTTTTTGCACTTTCCAATTCAAAGTTGTGCAATTTGTGAGATAAAGCACATGCATAAAAACAATTTAGAAGTTTAGGGGTATGTAAGATATATAACTATTTTTGAAAGTACTTGGGAAAATTCGTTATTTACTTATTTTCATATCGTTCCAAACCCAGAAGACTTTCGTTCATCTTCTGAACACAAATTAAGATATTTTTGATCAGAGAGCCATCTGACCCTCCACAGACAGCAATAAAACTGAAATGATCCCAGGTCCAGAAACATGTTAAAAACATCGGTAAAACTATCCATGTTACATCAGTGACTCAACTTCAGTTTTGTGACGATATGGGAATATATATATTTTTTGCACAAAGACAACAAAAGTAACGTCTAGGTTACCTATTGTAACGAGCAGGCTCACTGGGGGGAAGGCATACTTGCGTACGCCTTGCAGCCAGCTGTGTGCCAGTGCATCCATGCCAAGGGACCAACACGTGCCGGTCCTGCAGCAGCGGCCGGAACCGCTGCAGGGCCAAATGCACTGCCACCAGTTCTAGGCAATTGATATGCCAAAGCAGCTGGGGCCCTGTCCAGAGCCCCGAAGCTGCCTGCCCGTTGCATACAGCGCCCCAGCCCAGACTGGAAGCATCTGTCATGACGACAGAATGCCGAGACACCTGGCCAAGGGGCAGGAACACAGGGTCTTTCCAGGGGCTGAAAGTGTGGCGACACTTCAGGGTAATAACTACTCAAAGTGCGCCGCAGCACCATGCCCATCTCTGGACCCGGGAGTTCAGCCAGTGCTGTAGTGGTCTCATATGGAGCTATCCGAGCAGCTGCGGAAGCCATATGCCCCAGGAGTCTCTGAAATTGTTTCAGTGGCACCACTCTCCTGCCTTCGAGGGAACTGAGTCTAACTCCACACCGAGAAAAGAGACTCTCTGCACTGGAGAGAGTTTGCTCTTTTCCCAGTTGACCGGCTGAGGTGCTGAAGCACCAGCTCCCTGTGATCGCACAACTGCTCTCGCGAATGGGCCATGATGAGCCAGTCGTCGAGGTAATTGAGGATCCGGACGCCCGCCTCCCGTAAAGGGGCAAGGGTGCCCTCCACAACTTTCGTAAAGACTCGTGGGGACAGGGAGAGCCCGAAGGGGAGGACCCTGTACTGCCATGCTTGACCCTCGAATGCAAACCATAGAAACAGTCTGTGTCGAGGAAGAATTGAGACATGGAAATAAGCGTCCTTCAGGTCGACCGCTGCAAACCAATCCAGCCGTTGAGCCGGAGCAGAACGCAACAAAATGAAACCAAGGATTCTCCACCCGGCCCTCTTTGGGTGGAGGGAGCGGTACAGCTACCATCTCCCGGGAACATGTCAGTCGCCTCTCCGGGCCTCCCGTCTCAGGGACGCTTAGCAGCCTTATGTGAAGGCTTAGCGCTCGCTGGAGTCGGGGAATGGGGTCACCTGCCTGCGCTGAGCTCGACGCTGAGGCCTCGACGGGGTCGGAGCGCTCTGCGGAGCTACTTGCACAGTACGAGGGCGACCACGGCGACGAGCAGACCGAGCTTGGGTGATCAGGGCGTCGAGAAAGCGAACTTTCTCATCTTCCTTCATTTCAGCCAAGCCTAGCCACAGGCAGCTCTCCTGGGCCACGAGTGTGGACATCGTCCACCCGAGGGACTGCGCCATGACCTTCGTCGCCCGGAGAGCGAGGTCGGTCGCCTGCATCAACCCCGGGTCGGCACTATCCTCGGCTAACTCTTTCAGTGCCTTGGGCTGATGGACCTGCAGGATGGTCATGGCATGAAGAGCGGAACCAGCCTGTCCAGCTGCACTGTAGGCTTTAGCAGCCAGGGCATGCAAATTCCATTAGCCATTCAGAAAGATTCTCTATACCAGAGCGAATCAGGGCTCCCAAGTCAATGACCCCAGTCTGTCGTCACGACATAACGTCATAGTGACCGACAGCGAAGGGAATGAGAACCCTTTAAATGACAATAAAAAAAAAAAACAGATGAAAAAATTCATAGTATTAATAAATGCAACCTGTATAACTATTATTAATTCTAAAATAGCGCTGACTGCATTTAATTAAAATTCAAATAGAAAAAAAAAATAGGAAAAAAAACTGTTTAATTCTTTATTAATATATTTATAAATAATATAATACTTAATATACATCCTTATTGTAATCATTTTATTTGAGTTGTTTATGTTCCTAAAATATTATCTAGTTATTAATAAATGTTATATTTTGTGTAACATAACTGTCCATATAAACAGAAATATATATTTCCTTGAAAAGGTCATGTTTTCAACCCTGTTACATGCAAAGGCCTTTAAATGGTCTCTCAGTCTAGTTCTGCTACACAATCATGGGGAAGACTGCTGATTTGAAAGTTGAACAACAGACAGCGTCAGAAGTGCCTCGCCTGGCTTAAAAAAAAAAAAAAACTGAGAAATGTTCTCTGATGAAAGTACATTTTGCATTACCTTTTGAAATCAGGGTCCCAGAGGCACAGAACCAATGTTGCTTGAGGTCCAGGGTAAAGTTTCCAGTCAGTGATTGTTTGGGGTGCCATGTCATCCACTGGTGTAGGTCCACTGTGTTTTCTGTGGTCCAAGGTCAACACAGCTGTATACCTAGACGTTTTAGAGCACTTCCTGCTGCTGACCATTTTTAAGGAGATGCAGATTTAATTTTCCAACCTGCACACAGTGCCAAAGCTACCAGTACCTGGTTTAAGGACCATGCATCCCTGTTCTTAATTGGCCAGCAAACTCACCTGACCTTGACCCCATAGAAAATCTATTGGGTATTGTGAAGAGGAAGATGCAATTATGCCAGACCCAAGAATGTAGAAGAGCTGAAGGCCACTATCAGAGCAACCTGGGCTCTC
>JAUCNO010000152.1:13259638-13283422 GCA_032353835.1 Enteromius viviparus
CAGTGGGTCAACCTCTGCTTGGAGACAGCCTTCCCCTTCTGCTGACCTCCATAACAGATAAAGAGCTGCTCAGAGCTTCGGAAGCTCTGGGTGCGGTCCACTTAGAGACGCAGTGCTCGTATGGGACACAGCAATAGGGCTGGGTCTGCCTCCTCCGAAAGCATGGCTTGCAGGCTCCCCACCTGGTCCCTGAAGGGAGTGGTGGGAACCTTTGGCACGTATCCAGGCCGGGGTCAACCTCCCTTGGAAGTAGGCCGGCCCGAATACCAGGCACTCTTCGCTTACCGAAAATGCTTGGAGGTCCCCCACTCTCTTGATGGAGGTGAGCGCGATCAGGAGCGCTCTTAATCGACAGATATTTCAGCTCGACTGATTCAAGCGGCTCAAAGGGACCCCTCTGTAGGCCTGCTAGCACAACAGAGAGGTCCCAGGAGGGTATCAGGGGCGATCTTGGAGGGTTGAACCTCCTTGCGCCAATGCTTTCCAATGGACCGGCCATTCACTGCATCGTTATGGGCTGCTATGGCAGCCACATACACTTTCAAAGTAGAGGGCGACAGCCTGCGCTCCAACTTTTCTTGCAGGAAGCACTACTCCAATCGTACATTATCAGGGGTTCTCCGCACGAGTAGAACAACAGTCAGCGAACAGATGCCACTTTAAGGCATAGGCTCACCTCGTAGGGAGGGCTCTAGCCGAAGTGATCGTGTTAACCACGCATGGAGGTTCCAAAAGTCCGGGCGCGGGTGCCACAGGGTGCCGCACCCCTAAAAAAAGGAGATCCTGCCTCAGAGGTATGCGCCAGGGAGGAGCTGTCACGAGGAGCATGAGTTCTGTGAACCAGGTCTGTGTGGGCCAGTATGGCGCAATCAACATGACCTGTTCCTCGTCTTCCCTGACCTTGCACAGTGTCTGTGCGAGCAGGCTCACCGGGGGGAAAGGCATACAGTGCATCTGTGCCGAGGGTCTCCTCTGTGCGGGAATAAAACCACTGGCAGTGGGAGGATTTGCGAGAGGCAAACAGGTCCACCTGCTTCCCCGAATCGACTCCAGATCAGCTGAAGCTGCCTGCCCGTTGCAAACAGCGCCCCAGCCCAGACTGGAAGCATCTGTCATGATGACAGAATGCCGAGACATCTGGCC
Source organism: Enteromius viviparus (assembly GCA_032353835.1). Lineage (NCBI taxonomy): Eukaryota > Metazoa > Chordata > Actinopteri > Cypriniformes > Cyprinidae > Enteromius > Enteromius viviparus. The sequence continues at coordinate 13,260,782 of JAUCNO010000152.1, forward strand.
TAGGGCCACTGCGGCCCGCAGGAACACAGGGTCTCTCTAGGGGCTGAAAGTGCGACGACACACTGGGGTAATAACCACTCGGAGAGCGCCGCGGCGCCATGCCCATCTCGGGACCCGGGAGTTCAGCCAGTGCTGTAGTGGTCTCATATGGAGCAATCAGAGCGGCGTCACAGCAGCTGCGGAAGCCATATGCCCCAGGAGCCTCTAAAATTGTTTCAGTGGCCTTCAAGGGAACTCAGGCAGGCCAGCACTGACCGAGTGTGTTTCTCTGTGAGAAACTCGCTGTCATACTCTCTGAGTCTAACTCCACACAGAGAAAAGAGACTCTCTGCACGGGAGAGAGTTTGCTCTTTTCCCAGTAGACCTGTAACCCCAACCGGCTGAGGTGCTGAAGCACCAGCTCCCTGTGATCGCACAACTGCTCTCGCGAATGGACCATGATGAGCCAGTTGTCGAGGTAATTGAGGATCTGGACTCCCACTTCCCTTAACGGGGCAAGGGTGCCCTCCACAACCTTCGTAAAGACTCGTGGGGACAGGGAGAGCCAAAAAGGGAAGGACCCTGTACTGCCATGCTCGACCCTTGAACGCAAATCATAGAAACGGTCTGTGTCGAGGAAGAATCGAGACATGGAAGTAAGCATCCTTCAGGTTGACTGCTGCAAACCAATCCTGGTGCTGAACGCATTTGAGAATGTGTTTCTGCGTCAACATTCGGAACAGCAGCCTGTGTAAGAAGTGCCCTTCTTCGGCACAATGAAGTATGGGCTGTTAAACCCTGACTTCATCTCTGCTAGAGGGACCGGCTCTATTGCATCCTTTGCCTTTACGACGGGCTGGGAAGCGTGGCCAACACCAGTCTCGTCCACAATGGTACCAGTGGAATCACCGGTCTGCCTGAAGGTGTGCAGCGGAGAGCAGGGCACTTGAGTTGAGCAGAGGGAAGCCCATACTGACTCGACACAGTGCGTCTGCCCGAGTCCCAGAGGAGCTTCCTTGACCCGTGACTTATTGGTCGCTGGCAAAGTCAGGTGCTGTGGATGACCGTAAGGCAGCCGTTGACTGGCCCTGGGGCAAAAAAAGGAAACAAAAGATTCTCCACCCGACCCTCCTCGGCGACGAGATGACCGAGAATGGCCCTGCGGCGGACGGGTGGCAGCTGGAGGGTCACGCCGGGGCAGGATGTGCTGGACTGCCTCGGTCTGTCTCTGCACCGCGGAGAACTGCTGTGCAAAATTCTCCATGGTGTGCCGAACAGGCCAGCCTGGGTGATCGGGGCGTCGAGAAAGCAAACTTTCTCGGCTTCCTTCATTTCAGCCAGGCTGAGCCAAAGGTAGCACTCCTGGGCCACGAGCGTGGACATGGTCCGCCCGAGGGACCGCGCTGTGACCTTCGTCGTTCCACAAGGCATAAACATACAAGTTAATCTGTGTATGTTTATACCTTGTGGAAAATGTACGCATGCATTGTGATACTCTCTAAAATGGCAGAAGACGAAAGTCAGGGGAGAAAAATAGTTGAGTAAATGATGTTATTTTTGTTTTCGTTGCACAAAGAAAAGCATTCTCCTATCGTTGCAAAACTGAAGTTAAGTCACTGATGTCACATGGATTGTTACTGATGTTTTTACTGCGTTTCTTGATCTGGGATAATTTCAGTTGTATTGCTGTCTATGGAGGGTCGAATGCCTCTCTGATCTCATCACAAATGTCTTGATTTAAGTTCAGAAGATCAACAAAGGTCTTACAGGATTAATGACTAACCTTAATGAACTAACCTTAATGTTAACTTTAATATTAAACTAACTTTAATATTTTGTGGAAACCATGATACTTTTGAATTAAATGAATGAATGAATACTGTAGCTGTTTTTAAAAACAGAATTTGGTGACATTCAGAATTTTGGACATTCTTCACTGTTACTTTTGATCAATTTATTTAATAAAAGCTATAATAATTGTTTTGAAATATTACCAAACATTTGAATGATATGCAGTTATATATGCAGTATACACAGTGATTTCTAGACATTAAACAAATAAATGTAATGAAAATTTACTGCCACTCTGCCTTGTATTGCAGCAAAATTTATTACATATTAACATGCTGAAGGACAATTTTTTACCTTTGGTTAATAACACAGTTTATGCGATGCGAATCCTTGGCTTTCCCTATAAGCTGCTGTTGTAGAAGTTTCTGGAGGACACTCAGAGTACTTGTCTAAAACAATAGAGAAAAGATTTTGCTTGTGTTTCTGTTGGCATTACCACTGCATTTCCATTCACGGGCTGTAGCCTTCAGGCTCTGTGGAGATGGTTTGTAGTTTTAGTGTGTGTAATGACTTGCAACATCCCTCCTTCACAAAAATCAATTCCAAAGTCTGCCCTGAGCCAGAAGTTGCAAGAAGTGCCGAAAAGGGCTCGGTGCTCGAACTCCCCTTTCATTTATATCAACATGTGATTTGAATTATTTTACCTATTCACTTGTTTTCTGGTTTCCCATGGCAATGCCTTGAATGAAACTAATCTCTTTTGTGGCTTTGCTCCGCTGACCATAGTAATTTAGAAAGAAGATGGGGTCAGCAACAAGTGTGTCTGAATGCTGATGCGAGATGTCATCGCTGCCAGTTTGCTTTTGCTTAGCACAGAGCTTTTGAGAGATTAAATATCATCAATCTGAGAGAAGAAGAAAAACGTTCTGTCTGTATTTTGACAGCAGTGAGACTCGGATTGCAGGAATGTGAGCTGAATCTCTCACATCACAATGAAAATATTTCACAGGTATGTCATAAACCCTTACATTTTTGAAGTCATGCACTTCTAGAACCTCGTTAGTGCCGTTTCCCATCCTGAACATCTCGATGCGTTGCGCTGGATAGATTTCCATCCGGCTCTCGGTCTCCATTCCATCCAGTACGGCTTTATACTGATGATCATAAACCTGTTCAGACAAATACAACCCAACATGCCAAATTAAAAACACAGTTCAACTAGAATATCCAGTCTGCAGCAGTAGCATGTCCCATTTAAAACAGACTGGATGCCATTGCATGACATAAAATAGCAAACAGGATCTGAAAGCTTTTAACTTTTCTGAATATATCAACTGATGTCAAGGTAATTTATACTAAATGTATTAAAGTTTAAATTCACACTGGTGTACCAGCAGACTGACTTTCATAGTATGGACAAAAAGAGTTTTAAGAATAAAGTCTTCTAAAGTCACACAGGTTTGGAACATACACCGTTCTCTATATGATAAAATAATTTTTGGTTTTAATTGAAATATCCCACTAATATGAACACACTTTATGAATCCTTCTTGGTTCCTGGTTAACGCAAGAATCATATCTTCTGTCATAGCCAGTCAGATTGCACAGGCTGATGGGCAGCATGACTATGACTCCTGCTAATAAATGTGAACTGGCAGCTGCCCTTAGTTGCCGTAAATATGCTTTAAGTAGACTCAACAAATGTCTGATTTGTCTGATTGTCTGAGGTCTCGGAAGTGTTATATGGCTTTTCCCGTTGCCAGGCCTCGCAGCGCTGCTGTTTATCTCAGCGCTTTCTTAAATGCTGTTTTTGGGCATGCATGGGTGGCTCCTCTCTGTCTACAAAAATGATTCATGCCCACCAGCCAAAAACCTTGCTATTAATATTTATGTATGTGTTGTGTTATGATGAGAAATTACACTGCTGAGCTCACCCTCATCTGTCTCAGTAGCAATTCTGAGTAATATATTATGCTTAGACATAAGGCAATAGATGCACACACACAACTATAATACTACATTAAGATTAATGCCACAAATCAACGCATTTTCTGATTATTAAAGTGCTTTATGCAGTGTAGCAGAGAGCAGTAAACACATCATTTAATATCGACTTGTTTGTCAGCTCTGTTGTGGAGAGTGTAATGTATTGAAATTAGCTTGAAAGTAACTTCTGCACGGATCCACATTCGTATTCATCCATATACAAAGAGGAAGTTATGTGAAGAAGTAAGTGTATGAGTGTGGCGATAGCAGAACTGATTGGACTACAGTGAGTTGTAAAGAAAATGAAATATAGAATATTCCATTACTAAGAAGTGGGGAGATATAATGCTTTTATTAGTGTTTTTATTAGTGCTTTGTTTATTACTGCAGTTTAAGGGGGGAATTTTGTTCTGTTGATGCTTTATTGATTGAAATGGCTTTCAATCAATCTGTTCATCACGCAGATGGTGCTTTTTGAAATGTTGCAGCCCCAGTGTTCATTTCTTTTCATTATATAGACAGTATTTGTTGTTGTTTTTTTGACAGAAGAAAGTCATATGGCTTTAGACAACATGAGGTTGAGTAAATAAATGACATATGTTTTCATTTTGGTGGGAACTATCCCTTTAAGAACATGATGAAGGTTTAATGAACTGTGTGTTCTGCAAAGGACCTTGTCAGTGTCAATCCAGCTTGAAACTACGGCAGGCGTTCTTATTGATTAAAATCGAAAAGCTTTTTAAATCCCCATTCCCTGTTCTTTTCGTTGTTGTTGTTGCTCTCCTGTAATATGACATACCTCAAAAGACCTTTCGCTTTAGCATATTTAACCCAAGTAATTTTGTCTACTTTGTGCGTTCTTGTTTCCAAGTTACTGGAATAGATGACAAAAAAGGCTGGATGTTACAAAGAAATAATGATAATGAAAGTGAATTAGCTTTTAGCATTATGGGAGAGTACTGGAGTTCAAGGCGAAAAACAGGGAAGTGTATTCATTACTTCATCATGCAGATACCTTGAGCATTACATTGATTCGTGTGATACAGTGTTTGCTTTTTCAGACACTCAATAAGCCTACGGTGATCATGCTACTCGTCATGCCAGAATTCTCATACAGCATATTAAAAGTATTGCAAACTGAGTTGATAATGGAGATTATTAGAAATAAATATAACTGTTAGTTTCAGGTGTTAGTTTCAGGTGTTAATTTGTTGTTATTTTAATTACATAAGAAAAACTGTAATGCAATCTGAATTTTAGGCCTTTTCTTAGCAAATATAGCTAAATGTCAGTGACTCGCAACCTTTAGTTGCTATCTGATATTTCGATTATTTAAAATAATAGTCACACTTTGTTTTAATGTCCAATTCTCACTTTTAACAAACAATTACTCTTCATTTTACTGTATTGTTGACTTGTGAGGTGTTGGGTAGGATTTGGCAGAGTAAGGTTTTTACAAGTACTAATAAACAGCCATGTTAATAATAGCTAGTTAATAATAAGCAACTAGTTAATAGTGAGAATTGGTCTCTACAAAGTGAAACCAAAATAATGAACTGTGATGTAATTTTGATTACAAAAGAATGTAATAACTGTTCCGCTTTTGTACAGTTCAGTTGAGGGAAAGTTGAATTTGTATGTCTCTTTTTTTAATGCTTACATTTTAAATGATGACTTAAAAATGAAGTAATCAAGTGTTCACCTACTTGAGAATCCTTTATATATATATAAAGGATTCTCAAGTAGGTGAACACTTGATTACTTCATTTTTAAGTCATCATTTAAAATTTTAAGCATTAAAAAAAAGAGGCATTGAACTTTCCCTCATGCAATATATGCAAGGACTATGATGTGACTGATCAATTGGAATGTGATGTTTAATTAAATAATTGTTATTTTAAATTGATTGGCAGCCCCTATTTTTCACATTTCTTATCAACTTGCCTTGTACTTCATGTCACAATTTTCCAGACTTTTTTTTTTCTCCATGATATTGATTCGCTTAGTTGGTCTCAAAACAGCAAAAAAAAAAAAAAAAAAGCTGTATTACAGGACAGAGAAAATGTAATATTGTATCCCCGGGAGATCATAAGAATGTATTGGCAAGTTCAGAGCCTGCTCATGATATATTGTTAAAATCGTCCCTAGTGCCTATAAGCCTTAAGCTCTCAATTCCTGCAAAACTCATTACTTTATAAAAGAGGCATTTTGAAAAGCACTGTCTTTTGTTTACATTTTTTACAGGTACTTCGTGTGACTGCCACAGGAGCTTTTCAGACTTATGACAATCTACGCATTGAGAATTCAGGTAGATTACCCATGATCTACTTCCCAGTGATGCCACCTGGCTTTAATATACTTCAAGTACTCACGATAGATAACACGTGGAGGAGTTTTCATAGTTCTCTTGTTTACTTCTTTTCATCTACTGCATGTCTGATCTCTTGGGTGGCCCACCATACGGAGACTCTCAGGAGAGACCCACCCCGAGGAGAATTAATAACAGACAAGAAAGCCAATGAAGTCTGAGAGTGCCCTACTGGTCCCCTGAGGACGCACGTTAAAGGTCGTCCAGACACTGTCACAGGTGAGTGGAGGAGAGAGGCTAGTATGCTCATGACAGCGTGTCCCTTTGTTGTATTTAAGAGCCTAGAGATACGACTGCCCGTCAGAGCGCAACATGATGGCTGTCATTCAGAAGTGAGACGGTGACTTCGCTCGTGTCCTTACCCTGCTGAGAAAAAGACCTGAGACGTACCAGTGTCAAAGGCTCGGCCACAGTGCCAGCCTTACTGCTGAGGAGTGCGATAAACTCCAGTAATTGAGTTGTTGTTCAGCATGCGCCTCTAGAATATCTATATTCCTCTCAGAATTGCTATTTTATTTCTGTGCTTTATGGGTTTCTTGTTGTTTTAGGTGTACAAAGCGAGCGAAAAATCCATCAGACTCAAGGGCTGACAGATGCCACCCAAAGAAATAAACACTAACTGGCTTTCAGTTGGCGCTGAAATATAGTACTTTGACAGTGGAAGTGTGAGTACAGCTGTAGATTTAGCACTGGTTTGGTTGCAATACGTGAATCACCTGCAGGGTGTGCGGTCGTCTCTTCCCCTCTCCTTTTCTCCAGCAACCCTGCTCTCCACATGCTCCCTGCACTCCCACGAATGATGATTTAACAACTACTATTCACATGGGTAGTCACATGAGCACAGCAAATTCCTCCCCGGGGTTGAGCTCCCCTCTGAAATGTTGTTATGAGAGTTTTTTTTTCTCTCCTCCTCTGACTTCCCTATCTCTGTTTTCCACATTTTTCCCTTTATTTTGAGTGAAAAAGAAGTGCATTTTTCTGTGCAGATTCAAAACGACCACAGCTGCAACTGTCACAACAGCCCCCACAGCAACACTGCCACTTTTACAACTTCCCTACTTCCTTTGGTTTCTTTTGCCATTAGGAAAATTAAAGACACCCTTCATTCGATCGACAGCTTGGCTTTCATCTCATAGAAAAGACAAAGTGACACTAGTGTATGAGCTATAATGAAAGCTGCATTCTCTGAAAAATGAGACACCCTAAAGAAAAAAAAGAAAGAAAGAAAAAAAAAAACTCTAGGGTACATTGCTGTAAAATGAAGATCCCCTCAGGAAGTAACTTCTCCAGATCGGTTGTAGACAGCGGTGCCAATGGCATTCATATGTGCTCAATGCATGTCAAAAGCCACTGTGTGAGCTACTGTGTAGTTATTATTCCAGGAATTAAATGACATTCTCATTTCAGCGTACGCTAAAGATAACAATTCGCCCATTGATGGGCTCTTCATTACCGCCCTGATTTGGTCTGACTCCATTTTATCTGCCCTGAATGGTGTAGATAACAGCAGGTTCATTTCCATCACAGGTTCATCTCTATGAAATGCAAATGGTTTTTCTGTTCCATTTATTTCTCCCTTCAAAAGCCTCAGATATCAGGTATTAGCCGCAGACCGCTCACTGTGTTTGTGTTTGGTGTGGGGACAAAAGCAAATATTTATTTCATTTTATTAAATATTTTGCTGTTCTGAGACAAAGGAATTATGAAAGCAGACACCGATGACAAGGCTTGTCAGGCCGCATGACCATTACAGTTAAGATAAATGCGAAGGGAATGCTTTCAGGGCTGCCAGATGCATTTAGTACAGCATCTGGAGATGTCCGATGAAGACAAGCGGTTGCTTTCCCGACAGTCGTCTGTTTCGAAAATGGGGAGAATGATCGTTCACTAGCTAATATGCTGCTATGGTGACATTTATTCCCCAAGGAGTTTGAGCTTTTGCACCATCCACTTTCTTTGTCAGGTTATAGTTTATCATTTTTTGAACGACCTCCAAACGGTCTACATCTGTCTAAATTGAGAGGTCTCGATATCTTTGTAGCCTAGCAGCTATACTCTAACCCACAAAGGTCCCGTTTGTTCAAATGAAAGGCCCAGCATCAAAGGCACATCTAAAAAAATAATAGATACCTCAGATGAGATTTTAGAACACATGCCGTGTACATACACAAGCTTGTGATTATGGGTTGTTTGATTACAACCGTTTACATAAGGAACCGAGGCCAAGTGCATCTTATTTTCTAGGGCTCTTTTGTGCCTCTTTCAGTTCTTATTATAGCTCTGTCAACAGCAGAGTTAAAATCAACTTTTGCTTCACCCGAAAGCCACAGCTAACTATTAAAAATAGAAGTTAGCTCCCTTGCGGACATTTTGGATGCAGAACAGAAAGGGTATGAATCACTGCTTGACTATAACTAGCTATGTTTAATGTGCACCACAAATAATAAACAATAGAGAGTGGGTTGGCACTCATCGCAGTACAAATCACATTAGTGGACGCAGAGTGATGCAATAATATAGGACATATTTCTTAACGCTTACTGTGTGCACTTTAAAGCAGACAATACAAATGTAATTACTCAGACGCTATACTTCACGTCCCAGGCACTGTAAATTGTTCAATCGACTAAAAATGCCTCTTTATAGCATGAACTGGACTCTCTGAGGAATTTTAAATGCATAATTGCAAGCAATTATAGAGAAGGAATTTCAGTAGCTCAATTGTTGGAGAGCTGCAAGCTCATTCCTCTATATTTATACTCTAGAGGTTCACTGAGAATTCCTTCACAGGCAAGGCGAGGGTCTCTCCACGAGGGGAGTGCAATGACCCAGTTTCTCCGCCCGGATCCCCTGCGAGTCGCTGTCGTTTGCCATGTATGACCACCTTGCTGTGGTTGACTCGCATCTGCAGCTGCTTTTAATTTGCTGGGGCACCCCGGTCCCTTTCTTCAGAGCCAACGCATACATGACTAATCGCACCAGCCATTTTAAACAACTTGAGCTCTCACTGGCGATAAATCACTTTGATCTGAGCTACTGTGCGGGTAATAGAGCTATGTTCAGGAGGGAGGGGAGCCGCGGAGCATTGGGAGCAATTGCGTTTTCTCCCTAGTCAGCATGGAATTGTAAGGCAGGCTCAGGGACTGGGACATTTGTGCTTTGAATCATTGTTTGCTTTTATGATCTGTTGAAAATCAACAAGCAAGTGCCGTTTAATACTCTTCTGTTTGGGCTAACTCACCTAGCTGGCTTCAAAAGCGATATCAGAGGCATGAAACAAGCTTTTTTTATTACAGTTAGGTATGACAGGTTGAAAAGTGATCAGCATTCATATTTGAATATGTTTTGGGACACTGTTATTCTTTGCACAGAATTCTTTTTTTTTTTTTTTCTTTTGCTCTGAAGCTTCCAACAGTTGTCCCATAGGAAATAACGAAAGCCCTTTCAACAGGACGAAAGAACATTTTCAGGACATTGGGTGATGCAACACTCCCAAGCTTCTGCTCTCACAACCGTGATTGATATCTCTGTGCTGAAGGGTGGAAACAACTGATGTGGAGTTTATAAATAAAACCTCCAAGAGGTGACAAAAGACCTTTCCCAAGAATACTGGGGAGTCTCACACTTTTTTCCCCTTTCTCTTATTCCTTTGCGAGGTTTGAGTGACTGCTATTCGAGTGAAAAACACACAATGATTCCTGTAATTGATTGTTCCTTTGAATGGCCTCGCAGTGTAAGAATGCAGGCCAATCTTCCGTCATAATAGGGTACAGGATACCGCATGAAATATTCATCAAACGCTGTTCACAATGCTGGCACACTCTGGCACTTCTTTGTGAATGTAAAACAGATTTCAGACATAAAATATGGAGCTAAATGCCCATCTAAGAGCTGGGTTCAGAGTTATGCAGCCACAAAGGAAGTAACCTCTCCTGCTGTGGGAGAGGACATGATGACCCCGATTTTTACTCAGACTTACTAAAAATGACTAAATTGACTGAAGACATTCAATACTCCAGTGGCTAAGTGGCATTCAGACTGCTTGTGAGAGCAAACACTTGTGTTTTCAAGCTTTCAGATGCACTGGATAATTTGATTAACAGCATTCGCTGCTAATGAGCAGAGAAATCTAGCTTGGCTGAAGAGAACTATTAAGGAGCTGTTTTCATTTAAAACCATTGACTAAGGTCCAGAAACTACAGTTTTTCTAAGCGGAAGACTATTTTGGTTCACTAATTTGTATGAGAAGGTGCATAACGACTACAAAAACTATGCTACGTGTAGCCCACACGACATCTTGAGTAAATCTAACAGAAGAACCTTGAATTTTTAGCGGTAGATAATGGAAAATTGTGTTTGGACAGCAATATCCCTCCTAAAAGCATTTATTTTGTAAGCCTCGCTTCATTCATAGCAGATCTCTTAGGAGCTCTTGTCTTGAAAGCAGAATATTACTTATCTGACACTCCATCCTGCAATGTGGCAAGCAGGGAGACCTGAGGCAAGCGTTGAGACCAGAAAGAGCTTTAGAATCGCTCTGCTCTTAAAGTGTTTTTCAGGCATTACTGCTGCTGCAAAGCCCTAGTGATGGGAGTCATCATGTATCGCTCGCATAGTAACAACATTCTGGTCTCTGTGCTTTTGCCTTGGGTGAACGGAGGGGCAGCAGTTTATTTTGGTCTCTAAAGCCTAGCTCAAGACATAGATCTACATAAAAAAGGATGAGACGCAATGCTTGCCAAGTTTCCACACTAAAGCTTTAAATGTAAATGCAAGTTGCGATCCAAAGGATTAGCTTAGTAGTGGACAGAATAAAAAATTAAAGACTGCAATAGAATATGCCAAGTTATTAGTTACTACTGAGTTATTATCATAAGCTGCAAATGTAGCCAACTGAAGATTTCTTGCATAGTTTGAAGATCAGAGCAACACATTGATAAACACATCTGTAAGAATGTTATCAAAATTATGCTAAATTAAAGGTATTAATACGCGGTTTATGTAGCATGATCAAATACACATATCCCAACAGCTATGATGCATCCATAAATTATCTTCCCTTTAATCATTTAGTAAATCAGTGATTTCTTTCATACTGACTATACTTTGAATGATGTACGTCACAGTCCTCTCTAAACAAGGCTTAAGAATATGCATCTCCAGTGTTCATGATCGTGTTTGTACTCTGTTCTGTTTCTCTCTTGCTATTGGCTCATGCTTCTGTTGACAGCTATTTTTTTCCGGTTTCATGCAGAGCAAGTAGGTTCAGAGCTCGGAGGATCGTGTCAACAAAAAAAGTTCTCAATGAAGAGATGGCTTTGAAGTTAACAGCGGCAAAATGGTGTTAACCTTTGGAGTGTAAATGGAAACACAGTCTTCCACTTACTAAGGATTTCAAGTGTATAAGGAAGCAGAGAGCTCTCTGAATGTCGCTTTATCACATAGCACATGTAATGTATTATACATGCATGCAGCTATTTTTCATATCCCCAATGCAATCGGATATCTTTTAATGTTTCATAATTTTGCCTCATTAAAATCTGTAAATGATGTGCCGTTATTAAATGATGAAGAGTTCCAAAGCATGTTCAAAGCATATTGAAAATAAATTCATACTCCCAGTCAAGCTTTCTGGAGAGCAGCATTCAGTTGTAACCTTGGCGTGCGGAATACATCTGTGTTTACTGCAAATAGCGACACTGTCTGAGGGTTTTTTAAAATGACTTTCTTTCAAGAGCTAAATTGACTTGATTTCGCTGTCTGCCGTCAATGCCTCTATAAGCAGAGAGAGCAAAATTATAGACCTAGGTAGAGCACGAGTGAATCAACACCTCGTGTTTACTCTTCTTACAGACTTTGGCTGTGTCATTAGTAGATGAATGAGCTCACCACATCACTGATGAACATCATTTCACATTCCAGCAGCTTGAGGAAAGTATCTGCAAGGTCATTGGTGCTATCCAGTGTACCTCATCTTTGCTGTTCTACAAACCTAATCCCCTCCCCTTCACTAAAAGCTCGATGGTGAGAAGCGAGATAAAAGATTGACATGTTTAATTGAATCAGTAATGCGGCAATTAAGCTTTTGGTGCATTTTAAATCAAACAGTCTTTGACAGTTTTCTTCAAAAACTTGTTTAGTGTTTGGTGTATGTTTTTTTTTTTCCATCAGATTTTCCATCTTGTCATCCCTGTTGAAGAATTCAAAAACCTGTAACACTTTAGAATAGATAACACTAATATAATAATAATATGCTGCTAATAACAAACTAATAGGCGTATCCGCCTTGTGTTAAACAGTGTAAGTGTGGTTATGGCTTCGAAACATTTTGAACATATTACAGCTTTTTAAAACATTAAACTGATAGACAGATGCTTCTTGTTTTCTGTTTGATTTAAAACCTGTGGCAAATAGTCTCATAAATAACATGTGTTTGAAAGATAAATTATGCACTGATCAATTTCAACGTGTCTGTTGCTTAGATTGCTGTCAAGTGAAAAGGCTAGCTATGTCATGTTTTATTTACACGCTGGGCCTATTGTCATCTTTGATGACGTCTGTTTTGTTTTTCTCTGTACTGTGCAAATGTCATGCTTTCAGCAGGTCATGAAAATCCCATTATTTGCCAATATTATGAACATTTTCTTATGCTACAATTTTCATGTTGACGATTTAAAAGACACATTGCTTAACAACATGCCAGCCCCCAACTAGTATGCAGGTCAATACTTTGCATGCATTGCCTCTCTCATTGGAAATCTTTCAGCTCCTACTAGGAGATGCCAATCATCTTTGTGTTAAATATTTTATCACTGAATCAAGCAGGATCCCCCAAAGGGCTATTAACACTGTCTGACTAGCAGAATCATATCTGCTGTGGTACGCTGGGAAACTACCTTTGATAAGTGCCACATTTAGACAACAAAACAACAACCGGTCATCACATTGATGGGTGACTTAGTCCATTTTAAGCATGTTATAAATTCAGAAACTGATCTCGGATCAGAACGGGAAATTCACTTTGACTATTATTCACTTCTCAATGACTGTGAATTTAACTCCAAATCTGTCTGACAGATTTAACCCTTAATCCATTTGAAATAATGAGGCACATTCTGTGTATCTGGGTGGTGTTAAGAACGGTTTCAAAAAAGTTAATCTGATGAAATCTACCCTTATGCGAGAGAGCTGTGTGGCAGGGCTAGTTCTTGGCACCCTGTGTAGAATCGAAAAGGGATGTGAAAGCTCAATCAGAATCTAAATTGTGCAAGAGAAAGAGAACTGATCTCTGTTCTGTTCTCTGATTTTTAGGGGTCGATGTCTTGATGGGAAAGAAGAGGCAATGGAGGGTAAGGGAAATGGCTAGCACATCCATAATGAAGTGCAGAATATTTTATGTGTGTTGCTTGCACAGACCAAGAACATCACTGTGATAGACACTGTATTTGTCTATTCAAAGTAATATTTGAGATTTCCCTAAACTGATATTAATATGTCTTTGCTATGGAGTGGCTCGTTGTCTGTATAGATTCCAGTCCGGCTGTTACCAGAGCAACGAATGGCCAGTGACATCATGCAATTACGATTATTTTCTCTCCTTCTTATGCCTCTAATGTGGCGCATAGGTGTGATTCATAATAAATAGTGAATCATATACAGTCAATGTGATAAAAATGAATAATATACGAACTCTTGAAATTGAATTCTTTTATTGTACAATTGACTGAATTGTAATTCATTGCTCCTGATACAACGCGTGACTACCCAACAAAAAACAGGCTACAGACTTATTACCTTTGCACAGGCTCTCATTTTTCTGTTCATAATACTTCATAATACAGAAATCCTGGGGAGTGTCTGAAACATATAAAACACTTCCAGAGGCGTTCACAATCTACCTGAGAGCCCCTGACTGGGTAGAGCGGATGTGTCATGTTCCCCTGCCTCTGCTTTACAAGGGAACAGTTTGTTTCAGCCAGGTGGAGGTCAGAGACTATTGCATCAGCTCAGTAAAAACACAAGCCCATAAGTGAATAAATGAGTCTGATGAGTGAAATAAAAGAAGATTGCAGACCCGAAAGCACCACCCGTCTGGAGGGGCTTCCAAAGGAAGCTGCTCAGATTGGCCGGTCTGCTTCATTACTTTAATTATTTTCCCTCAAGATCTGAGGATTTTCGACACGTAGCGAGAGAAGGGGCAAACAAAGATTTGGCCTATTTTAGTACCTCTTTCAGAAAGCAAACAGCGCCACCATTATGATTTCTTGGAGTCTATCCATCTTTCCTGCAAGGAGACCGACACGACAGCCCTAAAGAAAAAAAAAAGCCCGGTTGCTGGACATGGTGGGTAAACAAACCTGCTCGGGGGGGCCGTTCCTTGCCCCGGCACCTGCCACTATTACTGGAGAGCAGGTGCAACTGTGTTCATTAAGATACACATCAGGACACAGAAGTCCTTAAGAGCCAGTTGGGGGCACATTTTGCGAGGCTGCCTTGCAAACACAACATAGCAACAAGGTGAGCGAAGTAATTTCAGCTTGAATAATGGGGGGCGTCTCGTGAGGCTGACAGACGTGTGCGGCGAAAGCAATTTCACAGCACCTCTCCATTGCTGTTCGTGTGATCTATTCGAGGTGTTCGCCGACACCGCGGTCAATATGACAGACACCGGTGGTTCGGGCCTGATAAGGTAGCTTGAAAGAACACGGTTTGGGTGCTGCACGTGCATCTGTCAACCACAGTTCCTTAAGAGACAACGGGCATTCAGAAAGGTCAGAAAAATAGATGACATCAGCTTACCGCAACAGATGTTTTTGGATACAGTGCAGCAGGGCTACAGCATGTTCCGTTTTAAAGGGGTTTGCTTTAAATTCGGCTATATTAAGTGATATGACAGACGTCTAATCCCACAGGAACCAGTGCTACAATAATTAGGACACGGTAAACATGATGGTGGCCATGCAGTCGCCCATCTTAAACACATAGTGGCGTAAAGAATGATGGCTAACTCTTTATCTTCCCTGGGCTTCTGTAACAACATATGTTTGTAAGTAATTAAAAGAAGTTCCCAAGCGGTTACTATGTCATATTGAAATACAATATGGTGAGCAAATTACCTTTCCAAAGCAGTTTATGCAAAGCTAGACACAGGAGACCGCATTGCTTCTCCCTGCTGCCGCATGGAGGGATTGGCAAAGACAATCTCCTGCTCTATTGATGTATTGACTTCTAATTAGTTTGTCAGGAGCTGTACCTTTTAAGAGCATGGGAATAATTGATGATGTCTTACCTAGCAAAATAAGGAAAGCGAGAAACATTTCGTATTTCATCTAGTCTAAATAAGGGGAGGCGGGGCTTATGAAATATGCAGTGTTGGTTTGAAATATTCATTTCTAAGCTACAGAGTTGTGATGCCCAGAGCTGCAATAGTTGCACATTCAGGTTTCATTGTTGATGTCAGCACTTGAGGTGTAAAACACACACACACACACACGCACACACACTCGTTGCTTGTCTAATATTTCCCCCAGACTGCTGTTGAGAGGAGACCCCGTTACAGTTGGGCCTATCATTGTGTTTTAAAGCACCATTATACTGCTCGTTGCTGGATATCAGTGACTACACAGGCCTCAAGTTAGCCGACCGCAGCAGTTCGAGAGTGCAAGTGCTCACTCTCGATCTCCACAGCCCAGACTTCCAGTGTCATTAAGCCCATTACATGCCCTGTGAGAATCTTCACTGCTTCTACAGCTCAAAGTGATGACTCCTCAAGTAGGAGTGTGAAATATCTGATGCAGAAATTAGACTGGAGCGTCGGCAAATGCGTTAAAAGAATTGGCTGTTAAACGAGTTACATCCTCTGGAAGAATTTATGCATAACGTACATGTAGTGTACCAGAGCACAAGGTTTACGTGTTTGTTAACACCCCGGTATTGGCAATTACTTACACGCCGTCCGTTTCTGGGTATCAACAAGAGTTGAGGAACTATAATGAATAATATCTGTGTTTTGCAGTTTCGGTTATTGTAGCAATCGCATTATGAAAAATGTACTATGTATTTATCTATTCATTCTGCCGTTTTCTCCAACTCTGTGATGTTATTGTTTATGCCAAGGAAATCAAGATTGGATTCAGTCAGTTCCAAGAATACTAAACAGTGTGTGCAGATGTGTCTGTGTCTTTCATTCCCATTCCACAATTGTTATTCTAATCATTTCCTAATTAATCCACAGCCATGCGCCATGCTCAATAATATCTCTTGGTCTCCACAATAAATTTGGAGTTTTCTTACCTTCCCAGGGTTTGGACTCCATATATATCTCAAACTGAAGATACAGAGCGCCAATACCAGGAATATCACACTCAGGATGAAGGCGGCACTCTGGTAAGCGCGATACCTGGCCTTTCTTGCCTTCTCTTTCCCCAGCTCAACCTATAAAAACCAGTCAAGTTATTGTACGTTTGTATATTTATATGGCGTGATTTCATTTAAATATTTCACACATTGAATTTATTATGCACCACAATGCTCAGCTAAGAAAGAAATAATCACACAGGCAGTTTGAATTCTTCCGAGATCAGAACAAAAGGTCACATTTATTAAAATTGTCCCAAATTAAAAGTTTGTCTGTTCGATTAAATTCCCGGAGCTTATGGCCGCAAATTAATAAAGAGAGGCTTTTGTTCCGGCTGAGTTCCAGGAGGGAGAGTCTAAAAGCTTACTATTCACAGTGGTGTGCTCCACTATCTCTCAGGACATGGCCAATCAGAATTATGAAATATGGAGGAACAAGCTTCAATTAGGCAACGTCTCTTGCTGAAACAGAAGCTTAAAGAACTGAAATAGCAGTGGTGACCAGGGGTGCTGGATATTAAGAGCTTATAGCCCAGGACTCTATAAATGTGTATGGTTTCATGCTTTGATTAAAATACTGAATAATGCACTTTATTGTAATAATAATGTTGAAATGCTGCTGTGAGTTATTTAAATGAAATAAATCTTTAAATATACTGTAAAACTAAAAGCCACACTAAAGTTTTGAAGTTCAGAGATTTCCTATTTAACTGTATGTACAGTTAAAAAAACCCTAGACTCAGGATGTTAGTAATATTATCACTTCTCACAAAAAATAGTTGCTGTATGTTATTAGCAATATGTTTTTAAAAAATGTCTAGCAAAATTTATTCTGTCTGGACCAAAATCAGTGCAGTTTTTTCTGATTACTTTGGTGTGGTCTGTTGAACAGAAAGCGGCACCATCATTTCTTTCACTTTGTGACAGAATAAATAACAAAATGCGGCAGACTTTATGCAAAATTGTCAAAAAGTGGCTTGCGAGACCGCGTCTGATTCATAGAGCAGCCTGTAGCTCTGAATAATTTTATTTGTGACAAAAATTGTGACAAGGTAATAAAAAACATTTGGGGCTTGAGTCCCAGAAGCCCAGCCCTCTAATGCTGCTCTTGGTAAAGACACCTGCGATTGTACTTTATCTCACAGTTTAAGACAAAGGAATCAGACAATATCATTGAGGATATTTATTTCTGAACAATTTATTTTACTAAAACATATACTGTAGCCTATTCTTGAAAAGTCTAAATGCTCAGAATTAGACGAGTTTGTCTTAAATGCCCTGCTAAAAACATTAAGGCAAAAGCCCTCTCACTACACATGACGGGAAACAGGAGAACAAACAATTAGAGAAGCCTGAAATTCCTCTAAAGAAGAATTTCCCCTTGCATGAAGCAAAAATGTGAATAGAGATGGAGCTGAAATCCAGAGGTTGCATAAGCAGTGGAAACTTGACTGGAGGACAACGTTCCATCTGCTCGGAATACAAATGGCTCTGAAAATATACAGACGGCTGCCAGCAAAACAGTATTAAACCGGTTTAAGGTTAAGAATCAGCGAGGCAATTCTGCTGTAGCAGGATTGAGTCTGAGTCTACAGTGATGAAGGGAGCGGAGGGCCCCCTGCTGATGAGAGGGAGTGAGGAAGAAACGAAGAGAAAAGAGAGGTAGAGCTGGAGGGAGGGTGCCAGAAAAGGAAAAAAAAGTTGAAAGAAAAGTGGAGGGAGAGAGAGAATAAAAAAATAAATAAGAAAAACCTGACCCCGTAGACAGTTTTTATCTGAATGGATAAATTGGGAAGAATCTCCCTGTAATGTCTGTTATTTCACATCATTGATGGCGATGAAGATCTTTCTTCTTAAAAGAAATTGCAGACTGTTGTACAATTGCTCAAATCTATATTTATCATCACTGGTTCCATGCTATTCTGAAAGGGTATATTAATAATTCTCTGTTGTTATGTTATTTTTGAAAATAATTCCACCCACTTGATTTTCAGGCAGAGCAGACATATGATTGTGTATACAATGCTGAGAAAATGATCTTGATTACTTTATTGTAAATCATGTGGAATGATTTGCACAGTATTAAACGTCTAGCCATACAGCCGTGCAGCACAACACTCAGCTGGAGAAAAGGCACAGAGAGCAAGAAAGTATCTCAGAAAACTAAACACTCAAAAAGCCTTGCAGTTAGAAATAATTAACATTTTACCCTACCTGACATTCACATATCACAACCTTTGAAAAGAGCAATTTAGCACAAATTAAAAATCAATCTGAGATCTTCCACTTATCAAATCCTCTGTACTGAACCTTTTAAGCGTTTAAAAAAAAGAAGAAAATGTAATTGTATTGCATGTTAATTGTATTATATATTAAACATAACATAGAGAATCATCATTCCATCTGAATATTGATTTTTTTTTTTTACTTTTCTCCTCATTTAGATTTATGAGTTTTAACTTTCTAATTTTGCATCACATAAAAAATACTCACATCTTTACAAAGCACTTGTTGACTGCTGAAGTAAGGGTTATTTTCCATAATTGTAGCTGAAGCGAAGATAATCTTCTCTAGAAACCTTCTTCTACCCAGAAGTACCTCTCACTGGAATCCAAAGAGCCAAACTTTCTTTCCAACAGTAATTTGGGAAGCTGATGGAGAGGGAGGGTTCCTCCTTCAGATGGGATGGAATAACTTGAACTACTGTGGTTCTTTTTGTGCACAAAGCAGATGTCCTCACATTCATCTATAAATGGAGATTATACTGATATGAGCGTTATTAGTGGCTCAGATTATTTCCATGTTTCTGCTTTCATAGTGGCACAAATTGTATAATTTAAAGCCAGAAGTTAGTGTTATTCAGCTCCTACCTACTTGGCCATATTAGTAGGCAACACAATCACATCTGGAAATGTCTTTGAGGGTTTCAGGTTTACAGAGTTCGGCAGGACAATGCACTCTGCTCTTCTTTGCTTTCATAGCAAGCAACTTTAGACTTTGTACTGTAAGACTTTGTAAGCCCACGTTTTTTATTTAAAGCCACTTAATAATTATATCTAAAACAGTTTTTCCTGATATGAATGTTGACAAAATAATCAGTAGAAAAAGTTTGCACAGTTTGATAGCGCTTTTATTGAGATTTCTTTCTAAAGTCTGCACTTGGAGACTGGATAATGGATAAAAGCTGTGATATTTATAACCTATTGCTTCTGTTATAACACCTCTCTTGCAGCGAAGGCAGAAACCCCAGTTAACCATTAGATGTGAGCAGAGGTGCTTGCATACCTTATATTATTTGAAGTTTGATCCAAGACGTTTGGAGAAATTTGACCCTGACTTGAAAAATAAGACATGTTGAGTACTTAATATTTCTTGTACTTCATTTTACAAGGCCATCTAACAAAGTTGAAAGCCGTGGTCCATACTGGAAATTACAAGAAATTCTGAAGGCCTCTGTATGGTGCTCAGTCAATAACATGCAAGAAGCTAGTGTTTTAGGCTAATATTTGAACAGCCAGTGTCAGCCAGGTTTTTTTTTTTTTTTTGTGCTACCAGCTTGACTAAATCTTTACAGTTGCACTGGCATTTTCATTTCGCAAAACTCATCTGTAAATCTGTTTCAACAGAAGAGTGGAGCTCCCATCGAGAGACATTCCAACCCAGCAGCACTCAGGACAGCAGAGGAAGGCTTTCTGAGCCATAAAAATAAAACATAAACAACACTTCGGAGAACTGGAATGGCATTGGAAGGCCAAGGAAAACAATGTGAAACACTCAGCCAGTACAGAAGATGAAATCAAGGAGATGCAGTAGAATGACGTACCAACTGTTTCCAACTACATAGAAACAAACAAAAGGTGATTAACTTATTTATCGCTTCCAATCAGACAAATAACGCATAACTGTGAACCTAACACTTTGTTTTCACCTAGGTTTTCACCATGATGCACATTAATAATATTTTTCAGATTTATTCAGCTTATCATTGCTATTTTCACTGTTTCTTCATGCACTGTTATGTGAACTGCAAGCTTGTGCTGATAATTAATGGGAACACATACACAACCGCGCTGTTTCTGAGAAATCATCAGCTACTTGCCATCTGCAAACGATGCCAGACATTGTTATGCTTCTTGTGAAAATAATAAAGAACACTAAGTTAAATTCCTTTTTGAACTTTCATAATTTTTCTCCATGAAATAAAAAAAACAAAACTGTTGAATCAAAAATTTAATAATTGTTTTCCATGTCTGATTGTAAAGGGAGTTTCATTTGCTCATGACGAAGTCTCCTACTTAACTACATATACCACAAGAGCCTCCTCTTCTCATTTTCTCTTTTCTATTGCCAAGGCTGCTTCTGTCAAAGATTCACAAAAGACACCCACACACACTGCTAAAGGGAGACCACAACGAGAGCCTGCTGTTTCTAAAGGACTTGGCTGATGTCACCTGGTCGTGTGATGAGGGCAAGGAAAGGATGATGAAGAGCTCATCTTGGCCAACAAAAGTGAACCTATTAACCACAGAATACATTTCCCTGTGTTCCTCTGCTGAATGCAGGAGAGGAAAATAAGTATATATTAATCTCTTATGTGACCACGAATCTTACAAGCAGTGATAGAAACTGAAAAAATGTCTTTTTCAGTAGATCAATTTAGCACGCACAAGGTTGAATATTACAATTTTACTTCAGTCTGAAAGCATTGGTGCAGCAAGATTAACAAGCATCTTTCACTAACCTAATAAATAAAGGCATTTCAGATGGAGACAGGGTCTGAATTAATTGCCCTTAAAGTATAATTGGCATTAAAGCACAATTATGTTATTAAGATGGCTCTATGAATCATGTTTCTCCATTTGGTTTCTCCATTTTGATTCCTTGATGCTTAAGATGAAACGTAGGTTTGAGAGATGAGTACAGGTACAGTCTGGCCCCAAGGTCTGCTAATTGTATTAGATTTCTTAGAGCAAGCAAAGTGAGTCAATAAATATTTGAGGGATAACACTGATTCAGTCTCAGCAGAGAACCTTTGAACCGGCATGCTGGAAAACGAAATAAATAGAGTCGAGGATTACAGGGTTACAAATCTCAAAGTTAGCGCAATCATCTCCTGCTCCTTACCTTCAGGGAAGAAAGCTGTGCGCTGTGGGATTTTTGCAATTTCTTGCATGGTGGGACAGGTGTATTTACTTTGGTAATTGTATTCCTTTTCCCAATTCATAATGTGATTAAATATTAATGCCATTCACAGCACCAGAAAAAGCAGATCTCAAAAATTATCTAGGCAGCCATAATGCAAAAACGTTTTCCTCCACTTCCCAAGTCTTTGTTATTGTATGAAAGTGCACCGCAGCACTCTTTTTCACTTTCATATAGGTTTGCATAGGTGGTCTATCACATGAAATGGAAAGAAAACAACAGCCTTGACATTTTATCTCCAAGGGCCCTCAGAGTGCAATCGCAAACTATTTTACTTTAAATGTTTTACTAAATCCAACTGACATGTTTTCCCCAAACGTGCCTTAATAAAAGGCAGATGCCAATGCAAATCAATATTAGTGTTAATTATATTTGTACAAAGATAAAATACAGTACAGAGGCTATGGGTCGATTTTAAAGTATTCTCATGGTTAGATTAGCCTAGAAACTGAATTATTCATTAAATCATTTTAATGCAGGCATTAGTGCATTAAAATCTCTTTTTTAAAGAAGAGTATTAACTTTTACTGCAATGCATCCTTAATTTAATGTCACCTGAGAATGAGTAGAGAGGTAATTTGGTCGTTTTAATTAGGGATGTAGTTCAAAATAGAATAATGACTTTATTGAGTTTTATCTCACCTGCCTCTCGACTTACCACTTTATGCCCAGAGAACTTCACACTGCTTCACTATGCGCGTTCCCATGCAGTTTCTATGCAGATTCCACCTTTTTTTTTTAAGATTAATAAGGTGGTTTGGAGACTAACACTAACAAATTAAACATTATTTTTTTACAGTATGTTACGTGAATAGGCAAAAGAGGAAATATAATCAGACTCATAAGGCAAAAAAGTTTGTATATATATATATATATATATATATATATATATATATATATATATGTGAAGCAGAAGAAATCTGCATGTTTAACTGACATCCACACAGCCCAAGGATAAA
>JAUCNO010000152.1:13297924-13313661 GCA_032353835.1 Enteromius viviparus
CGACTTTCCGGGGGGCAGACGGTGAACGAGCCGAACGCCGAACTCTTGCCCACGCTAGGGCTCCGTACATTAGGGTTTGGAGTTCGCCGCTCTCACGGCTCGCTCCCCAGACAGCTCGCCAAATTTGCTTATTCATTATGAGGAAAGCGTGAACTCTCGAATGTTACTTCTATGAGACTTGCTTGTTTATTTTCTGCCCTTGTATGTCAAGTATGAATTAAACAAATTACATGTGAGTTTAGCGCTCTAATATGGCACTGGCGCTGGATTATTATGTGTTATATTGTTCTCTGTGTACTTTTAATTTGTAAATATTGTCAATACTAGTCTATAACAACACCCCAATTAACACAATAATGATATTTCATTAACTATCACAATTATCATTAATATTACTATATTGTGGCATCATATACCATTATACAAATTTATACAAGAATGGAGGGCCTCTTTGCATTTAATACATAGGCCTCTTACTAATATGTAACTCCATTCTCCCATCCTTCATTATGGAAAACGTATTCATGGCCCTGTCAGTCAGTCTTACTTTGAGATCCTTCATTAATTTGGAATCCATTAATATTTTTGCTAACATTCTTTGTACTTGTTGTATTAACCACATGCAGGTTTGATGATGCATCAATGTGACATTGTCTGGAAGCTTATTATTTAGAATGGTTAGGTATTTTGCAGTGTCCAGTGTTTACAGTGTTTTGGTCAGTTTAGTAATGACAGGTACATTTATGCTGTCATACTTCTTAAATATTCAGTGTTTAAAAGACTTCCTGGGTTGCCATGTATGAAAAAAAAATACATTGATTTTTTTTTTTTATATATATATTCTGTTTCCCTCTGTTCGTCTTCTCATTTCAAGCATGAGACGTTTGGTTCTGTTTCAAATTGGATACCTGTATTTGTTGGGTGCTGACCTGATAAAAAGTTTGTATTCTCGTCTTGAGGTGATTCTTGCTCTAGTTTTATACGGTTTGTGGGCTATGTTGACTTTGTATTAGAAGACGGATACGCGACTGGCACCCCACGGTACCCGACGGGCCGGGCCGGGATCGGACAGATATTTAGAAAGAATGCACGGGTTCGGGTCAGGCTCGGTCACATCAGTGCAATAAGGCATTGACCATTCAAAATTTACAACTGCTTAGTAGGTAGCCAATGGCCTGTTTCACTTGCAAAGGATCATTTTGGGGATTAAAATAAATGTAAAGATGGAAGACGTTAAAAAGAAGTTGGCATCAGGAGATTTTAAAACCACCGAAAATGAAGGAAAGTCAGCTGTGTGGAAGTATTTTTTGTGTGCGCCTGTAAAGTCTTGTGCAGGTGAAGGAGAGCGCCGGAGACGTGGAGTTCTTTTAATAATAAATCCAAATATCTTCACAGAACATAAATGACACCAAACATAAGAGTTGACGGACAAAACTGAAAGACATGGGTTTTATACACCGAAGACTAATCACTAGACACAACAGAGGGGAAACACAGGTGGAAGGGAATCAACTAATAATCACATATGGACACAGGAAGGACTAAATAAGGGCAAACAGAAAGACATAAACTGAAACTAACCTGAAACCAAAACAGGATGACAAGAAAACGAAACTAAGAACAGAACAAAACAGGCAAGAATGTGACAGTGCCTGTGTTATAACGGCACTTTTTGCCCTGTGTGCGCAAAATCACTCATCTGTTAACATTTCCAAAAGCCTTCCTACAGTTGCTTAATAAAAGTGGGCTTTCCACACAAAAAAGTCTATGTGTCATTAATATGAGAAACAAATTTGATTTTAACTGTGTCGGGCTGGGATTGTGCTCGGACATAAATATCTTAATGCCTGTCAGACTCGGGTCGGGTTCGGTTACTGCTCTGTCGGACATGGGTCGAGCTCGGACAGAAAAATGCTTTAGTTTTCAAATGGATGTACTGTAGCTGAACTTTGCTCTACCTTGTTTTTAAGCAAGCATACAAAGTAATTTACTCTGTAAATAATGAATAATTTTTTTGTAGTTTTATCTATAAATGCAAAAAGAGCGATGTTATGATGTTGTCACAGTCAGCTGGAGGTGCCTACCCAGCTCTGAGGATGGCACTCCAGCGCCCAACCAACTTTCTGTGTTTTTTGTCTGCTTATATGCTTGGACTCAGTCACACGAAATCATTCTGTTTACATCCCGGACTTTCATTCATGTTTTTGTATCATCACATGTGTTCACTCATGTCTCCGCCTCACCCATCAGTCTCCACAGCAACACATTGTCTAACTCCTCCCACTGACCTAGATTCAAGTGTATTTAACCCAGGAATGTCTGTATGTTGTCACGGTTCGTTGTTTACCTGTTGCGTCTTTCGTGTTCCTCCCATTGTTTTGCTCGTTGGATTTCCCGTTGTCGATTCTGCCCGGACCTAGACTTCCCCTCTGCTTCTTCCCCAAGGACTCAGTTAACCGGTATTTCGACCCATTGCTTTGTTTTCTGACTCCGCCTCTGTCTTTGTCTCCTATAACAGATTTATATCTGTAACCCTGACTTTGATTCCTATTAAACACTTTTGCATTTGAGCTGGCACGCCTCGCGTACTCTATTCGTAACAGATGTATATTACTTTTTGACGAGAAAGCCATATTTTTATTTTTCTGTTCTGGTGAAGTTAGTTCTTTGAAAATTCATTTAATTTTCTTTGAGATTTAGTATTTTCATTTGTCTAGCAATCCTCACTGCAGAAAAGCAAAACAAAATAAAAAGAACATTTATTTTGCTACATTTACGCTGCTTGCTCAAAAGACAAGTAAAACCTGCACTGATGATTAATACCTCCCTTGGGTCACAACACAAGGTGCAGAGCCATTTCATATTAATGCCATCTTACGGCCATGTGTGAAGATATTTCATGGCCATTTAAAATCACTCCAGAAGGTCGATTATATTTGTTGTTGCTCATATCCATAATTCATGGAGGACAGGGACCTCTTTTGACCAGTGTTTATATCATGTCTTTGAACACCTCACCTTCTCCCTGATCTGTATTCTTCACCACAAATGCAATTTGTTTGTTTCCATTTCATTTCTGTTAAAATGCCACTAATATCAATTACACTAGAGATTGCTTAGCATCTGCCTGCCTATATGTGCGGTATAAAGACTGAGGCAGACAGAGAAGAGGTGTAACCTCTAAGCACAGGATATCTAATTGCCCCGACATTGCTAACACTGCTGGGGCTCATTTGAATGTTTGAGTGAAAGAGTAATTAGACCTATTCATTTGCACACTTCATTTCTAATGCACCTTTTCTCCACTCTCCTTTATCACTGAAGGGAAAAAAAGAGAGAGAGAGCAGAGTGAAGAAAGTTATTTGCTAAACTCATTGGCTCACCTTGTCAGACCAAATTTCACTCTTATAGTTTATTGAGAATGTAGAGCCTGAGATGTTTGCCCTTATAGTTCTAGAAGGAACAGTACAATAATGGAGCTCAGGTATGTGTTCATAAAGATACCAAAAACCTGAAAGTAAACAACTTGACCTGCTTTTCACACCTAAAATAAAGTAAAATGGTACAAAAACTCAACAAAAGATTAAAATAAAACCCCACAGCATTTAACTGAAAATATTACTTTTAGTTTTTCACTTGAATATTTAAGGGCACACATGGGTGAAGCATGAATACAGGACTCTAGTTAGCAACATTAACCAAAATTAAAGCCCAATTAGATTGCAAATGTGAACCCGGGAGCCTGTAATTACACAGTTAACTTCAAATGTTTAATTAGGTTACCGTTTTGTTTGTAGCACAGTTGTGTTGTGAGAAATACTAAAAGCAATTCCGGTTAGTGATTTCGGTTTATTTTGAATGTAGTCGCAAGGCCTTTATGAATGAATCTTTCATAATCGATTTTTCAGAAACTGATTAAAAAACATATACAAACATAACATATTTTCTCATATAGATGTTTCTCAGAAGATCACCGATTGGTGCCTGACTGTAAACAGTTTTGGTGCAGTATCCATTGTAATCTAAAATTGAAAAGAACCGTGCTTTGGCATCCCATGCCACCGGGTTACTATTAATATGAAGCTGCGCCGCTCTTTTGATGGAAGCAGTCTAGTGGCTGCCACTTCAAATGTAAATAGGCCCATATTGTGACTTATTGAATGAAGCTATGATTTAGGCTACTAAAAAATAAACCTTAGTTGACTTAGACTTAGTTGACATTCGCACGCGCTGCCAGGAGGATCTGCCATTTATTCCTTCGAAGCGGTCACTTGTATGTTCAATAATTCATCCAGCATATGTTGAGCTGTCAGTTAGAGCGCTTTGATCTCCCCTGGCCTGTCTTTTCCACTGCCTTCAGTTGTCTATGCAATCATTGTCACACGCATTAACACATAGGTTGCATCATCTGTGTGTAATTTGCTTAAATCTGGCCTGCATTAATGCCTTGATCTGGTGTTATTTGTGCAATCACAACACCTTTAAAAGGACAGGGTTTGACTAGATGCACAGGGTTTTTATAAACAGCCCGAGAGTGATTTTTTTTGGAGCAAGATATGAAAAATGAAAACAAACACATGCTAAAATAGTAGAGACGCCCTGATGACAACAATATATTCTGACTGACAGAACACTACATGGTGAAGAGGGAGGAATCCTCATAAAGGAGTAGTAGCAGCGTCAATCTGTCAGCGTAGCAGAATCAGCGCAGGGAAATCAGGCATATAGGGGCACATTTGAAGTATGGGAGTGAGGTGGAGTGCCGCTGAATTAAAATATCTGTAAAAATACCCGCAGAGAAGGTGAAAACAAAAAAAAGGTTTCTTTATAACAGACAAAAAGGTATTGCGAAATTTTGAGATAGCAATATATCTTGTATAAAGCATATAAAAAGAATTCCCATGTATTTCAATGCTTCACCTGGTTAACATGCTTCAGTTCACATGCCCTGCTGTTAGACTATGTAACTACACCATTCTTCACAATGTGCTTTATTGACAGCCATAGAAAAATGGATTGGTATTCTAATCAAGTAATTTATTTCTATAAACATATGGTTTTTCATTATTATATTACAGAATATACTGTAGAATATGGAGTTATGCTGTGTTTTCCGATGCTGTGGCTTGTGAACTGGTGGCACATTAGTGAAGGAGGATTGTTGTGGTGCCACAAAATTTTAATTGGTCACATGACATTTACAGCTCATGTGATTGGCTCAAAAAATGCTGGGTTCAGAGCACTAGTGTGAGATGTTTCTAATATGAATGTAAATGTGGCTAAAAAAAAGCTGTTTAAAATGTAAAATTGGGTGATTAGGAGTATGCTCATATTTACAGTACCACCAGATAGTTAAGGGCAGAAAGCTAATAAAGTTACGTTGCCATGGAAACAACCCTCGCCAGTACAAATGTCTAAGGAAGGAGGAGTGTGGATGAGGAGCTTGCAGAGCACCGTTTTTTTCTCTTGCATTTTTCCTTCCTTTCCTGCCTCTCTCTTTCTTATCTAATTCTTATCTCTCTAATAATCTTATGTTATTCAATTCAAATCAGACTACGAAAAAAGTATTACAATGCACGGAAACAAAAACAAAAGCAGTATACTAATAAATAAATATATAAACAAAGAAAGAAGGAAAGAAAATGTCAGTTGCAGATATCGTTAATTTGGAGCGTCTTTTTTTAATTCTTCATGTGCACTATTGATCTATATAATGCTGCATTTAAGACTCTGGTATTAAATTAGGACACAAATCTCTGGTTGATCATCATGTAAGCCAGCCGGTGGCTTCACTGGGAGAATAAAAATCAGCATTGGTGGAATGCAAACAATGTTGGCCAGGCGTTTTGCATAGTGTTGTATAATTGGGTACTTTGTGTGGGGTTGATAAATTAGATAATACACACAGAGGTTAATAACCCTAAATCAGTGCCCAGCCCAAATGTGGGGCACACCTGTGTGCTTTCTAAATATACCTGACACACAAAACTAGCACCCCGATGCATACTGCAACAGCTAGTGGGTGCACTATAAATCTGAATGTTGTTTTGACACCCTACTATCGCACCCCAAAAGCAGTGTAAGGAAATAAAAAAAAGTCATATTTTGATTAATTTAGTCACCTATTACAATAGAACAATTTTGTCTGTGGATTTGCGTAATTGCAAAATCATAATCCAAACAGAATGAATGCAACAATCAGTGGTCATTTCCATATACTTATTTCCCATCATCCTTTTTTCAATTGTCCATTCTCTCATTGCTTCTCTTGTTTTCATTAATTAACAGGCTGTCCCACTTCACATAGCCAAGCTTAATCAAACCAACAATTAGCTGCAGGCACTTGTAGACCCTCTGATTGATAGCTACAATCCTTGGAGTTTAATTTGAGCGATTGAGTGGGTGCTTACCAGCGCTCCAATCACCCTCAGGGATGTCTTCACAAGGACATTTCAACTGTGATGTGTCAAATTTCTGTCCTACATTTCAAGTTTCTGAATGTTGTTAGCAGGTTTTCAGAATGAGGATATTTTTGAAATATTATAGACATGTTTTTGAAAGAACGCTCAACAATGCTGTGCTTATTTCATCAAGAATATACTGTGAAATTATTATTGCAATTTAAAGTTATGAACTGCTATTAACTATTGTGGAAAGTGGGATGTACTTCAGGATTCTTTAATTTCAACTTTAATTTCAAATTTCTCTTTAAGGATTCAAACAACATTTATTTAAGTGATGTTGATAAACAAAATTCGAGAGGAGCGTGTACGCATGATTAGCCACGGCTGGAAATGCGTTTCCTAATCAACCTAATTCCGTCCTGTCCAATCAAATCCATAACCTTCCCCTTAAATAAGCTTGCTTCTGTGTCTTCCTGTTAGGGGGCAAGTGGAGTTCGAGCTGTTTGCCGAACTCCAGGACAGCACGCCAAAACACCAAATTGTCATCATAAGGAAGCGTGAACTCTTGAAATTAAAATTTTCAGTAGCATAATGTATCATTGCTTAATAAATGTATTCATGTATTTTCTTTTTTTATTTTAAAATCTTACCAAACTTTTGAATGGTATCACAGTTTCACAAAAAAACTATTGTCATTATTTCTAATAATAAGAAATGATTCTTAAGCAGAAAATCAACTGAAGGAATCATATGACAAGATTATTGGCTAAATTCTGCATTATCATTACAGGAATAAATTAAATTTTACAATATATTAAAATTGAAAATAGGTATTTTACACTGTACAAACATTTTACAATGTTTTTCCTCTTGTTTTTTGTTTAACTATTATTGAATAAATGCAGTCTGGTAAACAAAATAATTATTTGTAGTATACTGCAGAAATAATATTATATCAAATAAAATATACTGATTTAATTACATATCATATACAGTATGTTGTAAAGAATTTGTTCACTTCATACAGCCAGTAATGGAATTTGTGCACCATGTACCCGCATTTATATTTCTGGCCATATATTTTCTACATCTCTTGTGGTTCCTCAAAGCATACCCTCTGTTTAATAAGATATAATTTTCCCTCAGCAAACTGAGAGCACTTAATGTCAGCCTAAAACTGTATTAGTTTAACAGCTGTCTGCACAACAATGTGAATGTGCCTGAAGCCTACACCCACCCCCAGCCAAGATCCAATAAGGGTGGAAAGGGATATGAGGACATGCTGCATCCAAATATCTATGCATCCAACATCAAACCAAACTAGTGCTGGATATAATAATATTGACCTGTTGCCCTCATCCAACCAAACAAATTTCAAAAACAAATAAAATGTTCCTCACATTCATTTTATGGAGTAGTTTCTCTTCAGGAACTCGAGCCGCGTTCAGCAGACGCTATGGGCAACGCCTCCAGCGTTACGGCTTTGAATATGTGTGAAATCAGACCAATGAAATGGCGTCACCGGCCAGCAAGCATATGAGCACATGGGAGGTGACCGGCATTTAGCATTTTGTCATTCAGCAAAGCGTCCTGTCAGTGTGTGTGTGCGAACAAACAGATCAGCGTTTCCCAAAGCATACGACTAAAAGAAAATAAATATGTCTATAAGTCTACAAAGAAAAGTGATCGAGGAGACAACGAGTCATTATACAGGGCATGTGCTTACCCCTTGCAAACGTTTTATTGCACAAGGTGATTCCCATGAACTGTGTGTGGCTTGTTTGGGTGCGGAGCACACGGCGTCAGCTCTCGAGGGAGCTGATTGCCCTCACTGCGAGAAGTTCTCAGTGCGTGTGCTGAGATTCAGGGAGGCTCTCTTTGAGAAGAGAGCCTTCACTGCGACTCCCAGCGGCAATGGACCCGCTCGTGCCGAGGCTGAGCAGAGAAAGCGCTTGTGGGATTCGCAGCGGGACGGAGGATTCGGAGATGGATAAGTCCCTCTCTCCGCCTTCCTCAGCCAGGTCTGGTGCTGCCCATGAGACCGAGGAAGCACGCGTTGCATATCCTTCCCGTTCTCAGGGTGGCTCAGCACTGTTGCTCTCTTCATCTGTGGATGAGGAGATGCACGGTGTTGAAGAACTATCGCCCCAGTACGAGGAGCTAGTGGAGGTGGTGACTAGGGCTGTGGCTAAATTAAAGTTGGAATAGCCTGATGAAGTTAAACCTGAGCCACGCACCAGTAAACTGGATGAGCGTTATCTGCAGGCTCGGCCACCACCTTCAAAACGGAGCCCGATCTCCACATCGAGGTGTCGAGATTGTGGAACAAAACCGTATTCGGCCAGGCTTTTTCATTTGTCCACAGACTTCTACGGAAATGTTTGTGGCATGAAAGAGCATGGCTATAGGATGATGCCTCGCATTGAACAGACGCTCGCGGGCTATCTGTCTCCCGCTGCGGCATTGTCCTTGAAGGCTCTGTTCCTTCCCTTCAAGCAGCACAGAACATCTTCAGCGCTTGTTGGGAAGGGGTACTCAGCAGCAGGTCAGGCTGCCGCATGTCTGCACACGATGTCAGTGTTGCAGGCATACCAGGCTGACCTGCTTAGCGAGTTGAACGAAAAGGAGGCGGTGAGCTCTGATGACATCCGAGAGCTCAGGAGGACCGCTGATCTCTCTCTGCGCGCCACCAAAGAGATCGCGCGCTCTATCGGCCGGTCTATGGCAGCTTTGGTGGCTGCAGAGAGACATCTCTGGCTAACCCTGTCTGATGTAAAAGAAAAAGACAGGGCATGCCTGTTGGACACCCCGCTTGTGTCTCAGACGCAGTTAATACTGTCATCGACAGACATCAAGAGGCACGTAAATAGGCGGCGGCATTTCAGAGGTTCCTCCCCTGCCGCTCTCCAACTCGCAGGGCTGCTGGGCGGGAGCAGCCCCGGCTGAGTACCAGCTCCTCATACCAGGAAACCCAGAAGCGGAGTGTCGCTGAGCGAGCTCCTCCCAGGAGGAAAAGGAAGAACTGGCGGCGCTCCGTACAGGGGTCCTCACAGTCTAAGCAGGATTTGAGGGTTGTGCTTTAGGCTAAGAGGACCCCTCAGAAGAAGCCCTGAGGTCTCTGCCTTAGGGCTTCAGAGGGCGGCCCCCCATCAGACACGGGTTTTGTCTCAGCACACGGCACCCATTGTCCTGCAGCGCCCTCGCGAGGTGTTTTCACTTACCCTGCCAAAGATCCAGGGGGTGGATGCCTCCAGCGAGTGCCAGCCTTAGTCTCAGCCCGATTTAACATACACCTCAGCAAGACTGAGAGCCAGTACATCAGGCACTCGCGGGAAACTGCTCGTGGCGCCACCTGCGGGTGGTTCGAGGAATTACAACCATGCAGTTTCTCTCTCTCAACCAGAGACCAGCCTCGAGCGGCTGGTTCCCTTAGTACATTTTCTGGCAGAATGGAGTAGAACTGTAGAAGGAGGCTACAGAATTCAGTTTGGGAAACCTCCGCCACGCTTCACGGGTGTATTACCAACACTGGTGCGTGTCGAGCAGGCTCTGGTGATGGAGCAAGAAGTAGACACTTTACTGAGGTAGGAGGCCATCGAGGTGGTCCCTCCTCACGAAGTTCAGTCCGGGTTCTACAGCAGGTACTTCATTGTTCCAAAGAGGGATGGAGGGCTGAGACCTATTTT
The DNA here is from genome assembly GCA_032353835.1 of Enteromius viviparus. NCBI lineage: Eukaryota > Metazoa > Chordata > Actinopteri > Cypriniformes > Cyprinidae > Enteromius > Enteromius viviparus. The sequence continues at coordinate 13,308,015 of JAUCNO010000152.1, forward strand.
AGATCTCAGACCCCTGAACCGCTCAGTAAAGACACTGAAGTTCAGGATGCTGACAGTCAAGCAGGTTGTGTCACAAATCAGATCCGAGGACTGGTTTGTCACAATAGATCTAAAAGATGCGTATTTCCATGTATCCATTCATCCTTCAGACAGGAGATACCTGAGGTTTGCTCAGGTAAGCATACCAATACGGGGGCAAAGCATACCAATATTGGGTTCTCCCCTTCGGGTTGTCCCTCTCACCCCGAACATTTACGAAATGTGTGGATGCAGCGCTCGCGCCACTGAGGCTTCAGGGCATTCGCATACTCAATTATATAGACGACTGGCTGATATTAGCGCAGTCAGTGGAGGAGGCGAGGAGACATCGAGATGTCGTCCTCGCACATATGAAACGTCTGGGGCTGAGAATGAACGCCAAAAAGAGTGTATTAGAACCAACAGGAACAATCACTTATCTCGGGGTGATATGGGACTCGATTGCGATGCACGCTCGTATGACCCATGCCCGCATCGAGTCGATTCATTTGGCAGTCTCAGGTGTGAGAGAGGGCAGGTCACTAACTGTCAAACAGTTCCATAAGCTGTTGGGTCTCATGGCAGCTGCATTCAACGTGATACCTCTTGGTCTACTGTACATGAGACTGCTACAGTGGTGGCTGAAGAACAGGGGTTTTTCTTTGAGAGGAAATCCCCTACGCATGATCAAAGCGTCACGCCGAACGTTACATGCCTTAGATATGTGGAGGGAACCCAGGTTCCTGTATCAAGGACCGGTGTTGGGGGCTCCGTGTCGCTGCGTAACGCTCGCGACAGATGCATCTCTCACAGGTTGGGGTGTGGTCATGAGTGGCCGCTCAGCCCGCGGTCTGTGGAGCGGCCACCATCTCTCTTGGCACATCAACTGATTGTAGATGCTGGCCGTTTTTCGGGCACTGAAGCACTTTCTCATGGACCTAAGAGACGAGCATGTGTTGGTTTGCACCGACAACACAGCTGTAGTTTCGTATGTCAACCATGAGATCACGCCGATTATACAGGCTGGCTCGTCGCATCCTGATGTGGGCACAGGGAAAACTATTGTGTCTCAGAGCGGTTTATATACCTGGCCATCAAAATGTGGAAGCAGACTTCCTGTCGAGGCAGGGGCCGAGGCCCGGGGAGTGGATGCTTCATCCTCAGACAGTCAAGCAGATATGTAGAGTAGTTTACACAGCAGAGGTGGACCTCTTTGCATCAAAGGAGAATGCGCAATGTCCCAACACACAGTGGGAAAGGACCCCCTCGTTGTACGTTTCCTCAAAGGTGCTCAGAGGGTGCCGGCCTGGGACCTGGCTGTGGTGTTGCAAGCACTCTGCGGGCCGCCCTTCGAGCCCATAGAGGATATTTCGGATCATATGCTGACTATTAAAATCTCTATTTTGCTTGCACTATGTTCTCTGAGGAGAGTGGGGGACCTCCAGGCTCTTTCGGTGGCTCCTTCCCACCTTGAGTTTGCCCCGGGCATGACGAAAGTCTTCTTGTACTCTCGAGCGGGTTACACCCCCAAGATCCCTACACTTACACCACAGCCTGTAGTGCTGCAGGCGTTCAACCCTCCTCCCTTCAGGGACCCCGGCCCACAGGAGTTGAACTGCATGTGTCCAGTGCGAGCACTAGACACCTATGTCCACAGGACGGCTCTGTGGCGCAGGTCTGAGCAGCTCCTGGTCTGTTTTGGTCCGCCGAAGCGGGGACTTGCAGCGACCAAGCAGACAGTGAGCAGGTGGATAGTGGATGCGATCAACACCACGTACGAGTCATCTGGCCTCCAGCCGAGGCTGGGGGTCAGAGATAACTCAACACGTGGGGTGGCAGCCTCTAAAACCCTTCAGTCAGGGGTCTTTCTCGAGAAGATATGTGCGGCGGTGGGGTGGTCTACCCCTCACACTTTTGTACGGGTTCTATAATTTGGACCTAAAAGCCACGCCAGGTGCTGCGGTGCTTGATGATTAGGCACACACACTGGGCAGGGCCGTGAGAGTGTGGGGGCGTGGGCATCTCGTTCCCCATAGCGTCTGCAGGACGCGGCAGCAGCAGCAGTTCCTTAAGAGGAACGTCTCAGGTTATGACTGTAACCCCAGTTCCTCGAAGGAACGAGACGCCGCGTCTAAACAGCCACATCCTCAGCATCCCTGCCGGCTTTGCTGCATGTCAAAAAGCTAAATGCCGGTTGCATCCCATGTGCTCATATGCTTCCCAGCCCCCAGAAAACATGGAGACACTACATGAGTGTGTGTGTGTGGTGTGTGTGCAGATAAGGAAGGTGTCATTCACGCACAAACTGCTGACATCACCAGGATCCCAGACAGAGAGAATGGCCGAGACAGACAGAAAGGGAGATGTATAATGATGACGAGGCCAGGGTTTTATGACCACAAACTGCTGTCAGGGAGAAATTAATTAATTGTACTGTGATTAAATGTATTCTAGAATATAATATTCCCAAGCACCTCCTTAATTAACACAAAGTATGTTTTTGGCAAGAAATAGTGCAGACAGACACAGAATCTCTGCCAATATCAATTCAGCTGTTCTCTTACAGTGACACAACTGGAACAAAGAGCCAGACACTATAGGAGATATATGAAGGCTATATATAGTAGCAATTTATTTGAATAGTCCACTTCAGACATTCTACTAACAGTATGTTTATTATGTCTATGTTGTTACATGAATGTTTATTGCATAATTTCAATTTGATGTGTGTTATTATGATGGTGTTTAGTGTTTGTGTGTGTGACTGAGCATATATACTGAAGGCTAGTGTTCAAAAGCTGCTTGTGATGGGCAGCATCTGAAGTCTACTTACCTGATATTTGACCTTGATATTTCTCAACATTTCCATCTCGCTAAAAGAAAGCTGTAATATCAGAAGACTTCAGAATGATAATTCACTCTTATAATACCACAGCCACACACAAAGTCCAGTTTTTTCTTTCACTTTCATTTTATTATCTACATTTTTCAAGATGTTATTACACAAGAAAATAAAGAAAAGTTTTAATAAAAACTGACATTAAATTAACACATTAAATACTAGATTCCTTTGGGTGGAAAGGGCTGAGGGGTGATCATGTCATGTTCTTGAAAATTAGTATGAGGAAGAGTTTTGGATACCAAAAAAATATTCTGGGGGCCATGAAGTTTTAGTAGAAATCAGCAAAAATGCTGGCAACTTTATTCAAAAATACTAGTGCAGTTAATTTTTGATTATCAATATGTATAATATGTATTAATATGTATTTTTTGCACTTTCAATTTCCAGATCTTAAATATTGTCCTATCCTAACAAACCAGGCATCAATGGAAAGATTATTTATTCAGTTTTCAGATTATTTAAAATTCTTTCCCATGTGCGTATACACATACACACACAAACACGGTTTGGCAAAAAAAATCTAAAACCCAAATGCCCTCTATTATCTGTATGAGAGCAAAATCCCTACTGACCCCTTCCTCTTTCTGTTTTGTTCAGTTTCTGTCAGAACTTCCTGCTCCACTGGCTCCACAGAGAGATCGGAGGCTCGCCTGATTAATGACTCTCTCCTTTAGCTGCTGTTTTAATGCCACTGCATCATCTGCACCTCAGCGTTTGCCCTCTGACTTTCACAAACTCTGCCCTGTTTGCCTTTAAATTCCTAACGGATATTTTATCTGTTTAATTAAATACTCTCTGCTTGAACTGACAGCGTACTTCCCATCTGACGGCTTATTGAATGAACAAACACTCTTAAAAACATGCACTCTTGTACCTGCACTAAAATTTATTTTTTAGTAGAAAAATGTTATTTAAAATATTCTTAAAATGTTCTCTAAAAGAGTTCATCGGATGCTAAATTTCTTTACAAGAACATAAATGTGTGTTGGATGTGTGTACACATCTATTCAATCCCATATTTTAAAATCCTTTTTCTCAAATCAGGCTGATTCCTGTCAGAAAGATGTACTGTAGTTTTGCACAGGCCCCTCCCACGATAGTTGATTGACAGGTCTGTCTTACTTTAGCTCCGCCCTGAGTGATCTGTCATCAGTCTGTCACTGAAATGGGGCGATTCATAGAAAGTTCATCATTCTCAAAAAGCAAGGTGTGCTCTGATTGGTCAGCTATCCAGTGCACTGTGATTGGCCGAATACCTCAAGCGTCTGTTGTAAATGCTCCGCCCCTTACCATAACGTGATGCTGTGTCCCGGCGCTACGACACCAAAACAATAAAACACATTACAAACCAGTGGAGACATAATTACTGATGATCATGACCTAGTTCTGTGTTTTTACACGCGGTGTTGCATCACGCCTCGTAAACATAACACCATGTCTGCATTCGTGATCGGAGAAACAACCCTTCACTGCTCAAAACTCACGTCTGAATAGTAAGCAGCAGCTTGTTTTAATAAGAAAAGCTCACTATCTTAAAGGTTGTGAGTGGTCAGCAGCAGACTGTTCTTGCCTCTCGTCTTGAAATCTCATCATATGACCTCTTAAAGTATTTAGTATTAAGTAGAAAATGAGTGTGTTATAATAAAAATGAAACACCTGCTGTAATAGGCCAGGGCCTCCTTGTGATCTCCGCTCCGGAACGCTTCGTTACCCTTGTGTTTCTCACGGCGGGCGAGAGCGTCTTTCTCCTGCTCGCTCAGGACTGAAGAGAGAGAACAGGTGAGGATCAAACACACTTCCCATCTTCAGGAGGCTGAACCTGACGCTTGAGTGAGTCGAGAAGCTAATAACAGCGTTACTCCTCACTCACTCTGTGCTGCTGATCTCAGAGACGCTCTGTTCTGAGGAACACTGGGGTGTGAATTACTCTCGTTAAACACCAAAAACACACACAAACACATGATTCCTGCCTGAATCTGAGCCACATCACAACTCTCTGATCAATTCTCAACCTGTTTTCATACATCATTTAATATCTGATCCAGAGACAGGAGAAAAGGCAAACAGGAGCTTTTATTGCATCCAAACACAAACCACAGATTTTGAGGAAAATGCTTCTAAAAAATCTTCAAAAATCTTAAAGTTGTTTAACAGTACAAGATGATGTGGGGCTGGGCAATATATTCACTTTTAAATGTAAGATGAATAATTAAACAGTAAAGCAACAATCAAAATAGAGTAGTTACTTAGATTAAATCAATTTGTTTAGCTGAGTATCAGCCACCATCAGAGAAGCATGAACACATCTGTTTTAATTGCTGAAATATGAACATTAGGGTTAAATATGAAATCTCAGGAAAATATTTAAGCTCAAACAGGTTTAGCTGACAAATTTAGTGAAGCAGATGATGACACATGAGTGCAGAGAAGCACCAATGACACAGCAGCCCTGGGTTTGATTAATGACCTCTGACCTGTGCTGCTGACCGATGCAATCTCAGGCACGACTGGACGGATGCAAGCGTGAGATGAGTTTCTGTCACTCTCCTCAGTGTTACAACACTCAGCCTCCACATCAAACCTGCAGCAGGAACACACACACAGTGTTAAACACACACACTCTCTCTCTGTCTCTCTCTCTGTCTCTCTCTTACACACACACACACACACACACACATGTTGGTTTTTGTGATTTATGAGGACTCTCCATAGGCGTAATGGTTTTTA
>JAUCNO010000152.1:13313761-13332386 GCA_032353835.1 Enteromius viviparus
AAAGTCACCAAATCTATTGTGATAAACAACAATCTCCTACATATCCTGGAATCCTTAAGAGTGAGTAATTTTTTTTTTTCATTTTTAGGTGAACTTTTCCTTTAAACGTGTACCTGACAACTCTTTCATGTGGCTCTGTCTACATTCCTAAATCAGGCGGTATCTAAATGTCAAGTCTCTTAATACCGGGGCTATTATTTCCTTTGATTGAGTCATTGTTCCAATTCCATTCCCTTTGTGAGAACAGCACGATCAAGACACATTTCGGTGACAGAGGTAAAACTTTTTCTCTCCAAACTTGGTAATATAGAGAGATTAATGTGGCAAATCCCAAGGGCCCACAGAAGACTCCGGCATTGTTCCTGACGATGCCTTTCTCAATCCTCGCACTTTTGAAAATTTATTAGGGGATTTGTATTCTTAATGACACCTGGCCCTTGCCACTGGAGCAATGTAAATAATCCCATCACCCTGCCCAAAATCATCAAGCGCGGGCTAATCCCTTGTTTAAGGCAGTTACACAGGCTCCACCCATTAATTCCCGCTTCATAAGGACACAGCTTTGCATATATTATACCGCTATGATCTGGTGAATGCTTCCAGCACGTCTTGAGGAATTTGCACCAGCTTGGAGAGGAGTCAATGTCACTTCCTCCAACAGCATAAAGACCTCTGCCACATGATATCAAAGAGCCTGCTAAAACATGCACTTTTAAGTTTAAAACTTCCCATTTGTGACAAGTTGGTATGAGGTTCAGGCAATAGGATTTGTGTGTTCTGCGAACATAGAAGTTGGATTTAGTGCCAGAGACCTCTGGCACACAGCCAGGCAGAAGGAGAGGGATGAGAGAAGAGTTAGCATGTGAGTTCAGTGCTATGGGTTTAATATGTCCTCCTTGATAAGGAAACAACATCTAGTAAGTCCACTGAATATTATTTTCAAGGGCAAGGGGTTAAAACTGTGACATGGATAAATCTAAAACAATATTGTTTACTTACCGCAGTATCTAGGCTGAACATTAAGGGAACATCTACTGTAGCTAACCCTATTCAGACAAAAAAATGTGTTTACATCCAAAGAATCAAGGCCTTGTTGCAAAACTGCAGAAACCCACATTCTATATTATAGACATAAAAGTAGCACACCAATTACAAACCTACTTCTTTCAGATATGACAACACAGGTATTTAATGCAAATTATCTCTCACTAACAACAATTAAGAGGGAAAAAGGATTCAAGACAAACGCAAAGCCTACATCAATGAGATCTCCAAAGTAAAACAAGATCAACCATTTGGCGCTATACATTTTACTTACTAAAATGGTCCATATGCTCTCATAAAAGATAGGCAATGTGCATTGTTATCACTCCATACAGCATAAAGCTTTCTTACTGCATGCAGGGACATTCTTTCCATCCACATTCTCTGAAGTACTGTTGTAGGACTAAAAGCATCAATGATAGCACATGACCATTATAAAGAGACCATGAGGATGAGATGCAAAGCAGCTGGTGGCCACACAAAGACACTCACTACGACTCTTGATATTGTCCTCCATATATGTATATATGTAAATATGTACATATATATGTGTGAGTATTTCATGTGCTGTGCAGTTGTACACAAATCGAGGACATTTTCTCAAGAAGGTTTTCTTGCACAGTCTGCAGCACTTCATGTAGTAAATAAAGTCTTGAATGACATGGTCAACACATCATAGAGAAAGGTACCAAAGGTATCATGCATTGATACACTCTCCAATGCAAATGGCCATCCTCTGTGTTCATTTTTAAAATGTTGTTTTTCCAGGCTGAATGAAGAGAGCATGAAAAATGGAAATTGGACGAGTAATTTCAATGAGCTTGAGCCGGAGCCCGGTCAGAACTCATTAAGAACCGGAGAAGGTCTCCAGCTTTACACTTTAATTAAGCGTCAATCTCCTCCCAATTTGATTGCGGGAGACATGCCATTATGTGCGTCTTGTCATTTTATTCCTCTTATTCAACAATGGAGTTTAAATATGTCCCTTCACCTGTCTCACAGTGCCGAAAGACTTGCCACATGAGAATGGATTACACAAAATGAACACAGTACTGCTTCACTTGAGCACTGGCAGTACTGAGAAGTTGTGCACATCTCTCGCCTGAGTGTTCAAACTCCCTGAAAGATTAAATGATAGAAAAGCGAGAGATGAATCTTGGGGCTAGGAGGGAGGCTGGGTGAGCTTGATTGCCTAGGAAATGTGCAATGAATATATCAATGATCTCTGCCACAGCATCCCACTAAAAGATACTGCTGGTGAATTTATGAGTCACGAAACATGCAGGATAAGCTCACATTAGAAAATGCACAGAGTGAATCTTAGCTGAGGAAGTCTGAGGCACTGAATATACAGTACAGCCATAGAAGAAACAGGAAACCTTCATTACTGTAGCAGCAGGTGACTGTTGTTCATTAACATACATGGGCACACTGCAATAAAATGGTGCTAAATAAAAAGAATAAATCTTTCTTTAAATAAACAAGTCTGTACAGTGAGAAATAAAAACTGTTTGCCTTTCTTTGTGCAAAACCATGCTGTGTTCACAAACAGTGCATGTCAATTTTGTTGACCTGTTGTATTGGTTAACCCCTAGATTTCTTTTTCAAGTTTTTAATTTGTGATGAAATGCAAGTTCTCTGTCGTCACCTTTCCTCATGACCCGGAACACACAATCAACACCTTCGCGCATACGGCTTCCTACCCCAAGATTCGCCATCTGTTCACAAAGCCTAAAGTAAGAACTAAAATTGCACAGAAGCTCTGTTCAAAAAGGAGATCAAACTAAAATTACAATCAAAGACACATTCATTATCATCTGACAGGTCACATAGCGGCTCAAAGCATACCATATTAGACATCAGACCCTTTTCACTGTGCGTTAGTGAAAGATTATAATATGATATAGCATTAAATCAAAACCGTCACTTTCTGATGGAATATCTAAACATAATAACTGTTCTGTGTCTCGGCTCTTGAAGTCACACCTTGATTTTGTCTGAAAATGATAAAGCGAAAGATAACAGTCTCAAAGTTGAGCTTCTCGGCCATGCAGACGGGTGCCTTGTCAGATCTCTAGCCTGTCAGAGATTCATCCGAAGTGACAAGGTCTGGGAGAGCAGCGGAAATGAGGGCACTATTGAATTAGAGTGTCAGATATGCTGATACACACGGGCAACTAACTCGATTTCACCACCAAAGTCTCCATTGTTTAAAAGCACATTATTATTAATGAAACTGCATTTTACTGAAAAGATGAAACGGAAAATGTATTCATTCTTGGGTTTGTAAAACACTGACTAACAATGAGATGTTCCAGGCTGAACATCACTTGGCTAGCTGAAGAAAAAGATGTGGGTTGTTTTGAATAATCACCAAGTAAACGCTCAACTGAAAGATGACTATTCAAACATTATACTTTGTTTTCTTTGTTGTTGTATTTTTTTTTACTGAAAATGATAACATCTTTTTTGAAAATGAATCTAAACCCTGCATTTCTGTCCTACAAGGATTGAGTTTATTAAGATCCTGTCACAAGGCAACGTTAAAGATCTACTCAGCAGTGGTTACTGGCAGAAAACATTTATTATTCCACATCGATCATTTCACATTAGAGTTAAAAAAGTACAATTTTTCCACAATTTTATGAATATTTCCAATGCGCCAAGCACAAGGAGAAAGTAGCTACAGCATAGTTGCCGATAGTGAATCTAAAACGTTGCTAAAGTTAATATGCATACCTACTTTCCCCCCTGTATTCCTATAAATGTTATGGAAAGTTTCATAAAGCATGTAATGATAAAACAGTTTCTGTGCCTGAAAAGGTTAAACCTTGTAGTCTCTCTGCTATCCAGATGGCTATGGATCTTAGAATCCAACTTCACGTTTTATTAGGGTCCAGTGGTTGCGAACACAAGTCAAATAAATGAGATAAACAGTGGGTGAGCACGGTGAAATGAAAATGTTCCTCAGCACAGTGTTTTAGATGGCATCTCTCACCCTGGTGGCACAGAGCTAATTCTCAATCTTATTAGGATGCTTCCTGCTTTCCATTCCACATTAGACTGAAGAAACAAGCAGAAGAGCTGAATAGCCTCCTCTAGATTATGGAAATAATTGGTCCCATCTCCATATCACAGAACCTCACTCAAGCTTGTATTCACTGTACGCATACATCATCAACACTGTGTTAATGCCGTGTCGTAGTAGAGAATGTTGAATTATGGAGAATGTAAACACTTGAATCAGGATTCACAGGTCTTCGCAAACGATGTTTCATAAGCCACTATTATTCTGCTGCATTTTAGACAATACGTCATTTATTTAGTATGCAGTCATGAATAATTCTAGTAGCTTGAGTTCTGACAGCACTTATCAATTATAGAAAAGTTTCATATATTCAGGATTTTTGGAAGTGGGGGTAGATTTGGACTAAATGTAATAATTTAACAATCAATCATGGAAATGCCCACCATAGTCAACCATTAACTTAATAATTGGTGGAAACTTTCAACTATCTCCATGGACCCTGTGGTTACAAGTCTGGTTCTAAACCCTGTTTAGGGAGGTTTAACCTAATGCCTTTTATTCCAGACCCCCTACAATTCAGTGATTGCCTGAGCACCCTTAAAGTCTGTGATTTTGTGATTTCTTTTCATGGTTTATAAAAACAGCAGCTGTACATGCTCCCCCTTTTTTATGAAACTGCAGTCTGAATTCTCTCCCTTCCCCTTCTCAGCCATCACAAAGTTTGATATTTAAGCAAAGTGTGCTGCAGAGACATGTTTTTGTAAGCTATTGAAAAAGTAAGCATCACCCTGGTTTCTTTGAGGAAACCCCTAAAAGGATTTTTCCATTATTGCAGAAAATAAACTGTTACAAACAAATGTTTCTGATTCTTTAAGTGATAATCTTCTCAAACAAACAACTTTTATGCATTTTAAAGCCTAAATACAATTGCCAGAAGAAAAATCTATGCTAGCCTATAACTACAGCATGATTGAGACTTCCCATCGACTCTTTCAGTCCTTGCTTGAAGCATTTTTTAGGAGCTTAATTATAAACACAATGAACCTGTAAAAGGAAACTAATGAGTAGATGAGTTTATCTGTTTGGCTTGATGACATTTAATGTTGCTAAAAGCAACTTTTAGCATTAGTAGAAAAATTACTAACTGAGTGTTTCATGCTTTTTAGGGGCAAAATACAACCCATAGCCTAGAACATGCATACTTCTTTTAATGTATTTAAGAGTTTTCTTCATCATGGAGGGAGGTGCACTGCAGGTTTTTTCAGTGCACAACTAAAAGAAGTTACATACAAGAATGAATCACAGAACAATACGTTTCTCCTCCAAGATATGTATTGTGTATAATTTTTTGTGCATATAGATACAGTACTTCAAGCACTCATGCTGAAAGTACTTTAAGTCTGAGCTGCTGTCAAAGCACTTTCATTATGTGCAGATAGCAAAATAAGCTATTTTCACGGACAGTTACCCCAGCTGTCTTTACAATAAGCCTGGTCCTCAAGTTTTACATCAAGTATCACCATCATTAAACTAACATTCTTTTATACAGCTCAATTTTAAACAGGAAGATTCATGTTTATGGATTTATAAGTGCTGTACAAAGACACGAGGAGCATTATTTGATCCGAGTCAATAGTCAACTGTGAAGGATTCTGCAAAAGAAACAAAACTCTTCATCTTTCTTTTGTGGGCGCAAGTTCTACTAGGAAATGAATAGAGTGAACTAGTTGACTGAACCTTTCTTTAAACTCTTTATTCATCTTGTATTATAGTTTATTTCTTCACATTTCTGTGAATATTATATTATCACATGGTAAACCGCATCCATGTGTTTTTGGGCTGCAAATAATACTTAAATAAGCTTTGTGTGAGCCAGGACAACGTATGTTTGGCCTTATTGTCACAGACCTGGGGCCTAATTTCTACAGTATGCATACGCTCAGATTTGATTGTAGAGTGTGGGTATGCTTAAATCAACGCCAACGTTCATATTAATAAAAAATGCGTCTTTGACATGGAAAAGTGCTTAGCATTATGTCAGGGTCTGAGCATTGCAGCTTTTTGTAAGCTGTTCCTTGTTGACACTTCACTCGTACCGCTTATGCTAAGATGACTTGGAAAAAACTCCTTTTATCCTCCTAACATAGGACTTTTTCCATTGGTTAGTACAGTGCTATCTGAGTAAACCAATCGGTTGGTCGCCGTGCTGCACCAACCAATAGTCGTGGCTCCAGAGTGGGTGGGGCGTCTATAAATAGCGGCCGCTTTGCCACAAGATTCAGATTTCTTCTCCTTCAGCGACGTGCACCTTTGCTTTCCTGACTAAAGAAGCCATCACCGTTGAAAATGCCTTTGCAGCTGGACTATTTCCCCTGCTGCCATCCGTCATTTTTCATAGAAGAGCAAATTTTGAAAACTGAGATGCACAATCACCGCTGTTCCACCTGCAGGACCCTCCCATGTTGACCCGTGCAGAAGCCACTCTGATTGGTGCTGACTGCTCGCACTGCGAGTCTTGCTACTCTTCGCGCTAGGATAGCGTCCTTTTCAGGACGTGACTTCTGCCCCCGAGCCCTCTCGCCTCGCAAGAGAGCGACGCACTCAGCTCTGTCAGAATCCGGCTTTCTCAAGCCCAGGATGGATGCTGAGCTCTTCGGTGTCCTCTCAAAAACTATCAGTGAGTTTGGGTTGGATTGGACTCTGCCGTCTCACAGCTGGAGAACCTGATGTTGAAACACTGACCTGGCGCTGAGGGCTATAAAGGTAACAGCCCAGTTGATCGGCAGATCTATGGCCAGCCTGGTCGTGCTCGAGTGGCATCTCTGGCTCACCGCCGCAGCCCCAGCTGTCGAAGCAAGAGTCAAGGAGTAGCTCTAGATTGGCTAGTGCTGGAACCTCCGCCGCCGGCATCCTCCTGATCAACATCTCGAGAAGAATGCGGGGGAAAGTCTTGTCACGACCGGACCACCCTGCAAGCTGCTCTGTTTCTGTCCTCTACCTTACAGCGCTCCGGGTATGACACAAAATATAATAGCTGCAAACACTGGGTCCGTAAAAGCACCCATACAGCGTGCTGTTATAGTGCACCCACAAACTCACAAAAAGAGTAGTTTTCCTCAAAAGCACTCACACACGAGTTACATGTCCCTAAATTTTACAGCCTGTACTTTTTGGTCCCCAAACGAGACTGTGGTCTGAGACCTATACTCGATCTGAGACATCTGAATCGCGGCCTGATAAAATGGCAATTATAAGCCATCCTCTCGCAGATTCAGCCAGTGTTTTCACTGGACCTGAAAGACGCATACTACCATGTACAAATAGCCCCTCATCACAGGCCATTCTTGAGATTCGCCTTCGAGGGGACAGCATATCAATACACAGTCCTGCCCTTTTGTCTCTCCCTGGCCCAACACATATTTACAAAGTGCATGTACGTGGTGCTTTCCCCTCTGAGACAGATGGGAATCTGCGTTCTGAATTTTTTCGATGACTGGCTCATTCTGGCCAGATCCCGAGAGGAGGCGGAGAGGCACAGGGCATTTCTCCTCTGCTATTAAGCCCATCTCGGACTCAGGGTGAACTCCCTTAAGAGCACGATGTTGCCAAACCAACAAATAACATTCCTGGGCACAGTAATAGACTCAATGCAAATGAGAGCGCTGATCTCGCCGGAGCGCGCCGCGGCCATAGCGCATTGCGCCGCCTCCTTCAAGATCGCAACACTTCATCCCTTGAAACCTTTTCAGAGAAAAATGGGTCTGATCGCTGCAGCCTCATCAGTGCTATGGCTCAGTCTCTTACAGATGCGGCCACTGTAATAATGGTTAAAGGTGTGGGTGCCGCCGCCAGATTGTTAGGAGGGAAGGAGGAAAAAAATAATTTTAGCGTTTTAGCAGACGCAGTAGTCGGTCCCGTGTCTCAGGGTTCTTGCAGCCCGCTGCTCTAAATTATGATGATTGGGGAGATTTCATATGTTAATGACATTAATGAGGAGTCGTACATGCAATTTCTGTTCATACGCTCATTCTGTAAACCGTCTGTATGCATATCACAGAATTGAATGTAAGATCAAATTTAGGATGGTTTCTGCACAACATTTTTATATATGTGGCCTCTAAACTCCATTGATACCAGCCATATTTGTCATTGAATCTAGATCATTATAAATAAATTAAAGATGTGATCTAACGTCACAAAAAGAAAGGGCAGCAAAGAGAGACACAGAGAGAAAACATGGCACTGGAATTAATGTACAAAATACACAAATGATCATTTTTACGAGCTTTGGATCATTCTAAAAACAAAGTTTTTTTTGGCAGAAAAGCCATTTGGTAAAATCAACCAGCTTAGGTGTTTAAAACGCTCAGTTTTTTTTGCTAGAGAAAATTTTTCAGTCAAGAAAGAAACGGTACAGTTGGAAATTTCCCAGTGGTAAAGCACTTAAGGGAAGCTAATTCTCCACACCTTATTTCCTTTCCACAACTGTATATTATCTCTGAAGGCAAATATAATCTGTGTGTTTACAGCATACTCAATTAGACAAACGGACTTGTTTTAGCATGAGTAAATTAAGAGATATTGCAATTTTCTCCCATGAAATGAAAATATTACATTCATTGCATGTTTTAATTGTTGAAGGGATTAGAAGAACAATGACAGCTTCTACACTCTCAGAGAACAAAAGTACAAAAGCTGTCACTGGCGCAGTACTTTTTCCAAAAGGTACACCTTTTTACATGGTCCATCTTGGTATATATATATATATATTAGTACCCCAAGTGTACAAAAAGTGCCTTTTGTTCTGAGAACTTATTACAAATGGGTTTAGCATGCAAAGCCACTCCCCCGGACATCTGGGTATATAAGATCGCAGCGTACCTACATAACCGAGACGTTCCCTTTCAGTCAGTCACTATGACATTACGCCATTGACTGGCGTCATGGGGTCCCTATGGAAAATGCCACAAGCCAAATTGAGTGACTTAGGAGGCCCAAATTATGGCTAGCTAAAGAACGGCGTATCAGATCAAACGGAAGTCCCAACGTTACCTTCCCAACACCCTGGGGATCAGCAAGCGGACCCAGCAGGGGAAAATTGGGGGTGGAGCACAAAGAAGACATAGTGGTAAAAAAAAAACTTTAGAACAAAATGCCAGGACTGATGGGAGGGGAAGGAAACCTCTGTCGACTGTTGACTGCCGAGAAGAGTTGGGTGACGTTCTTGACAGTGTCGACAAAGAGGCCAGCCTGGGAGACGGGTGCAACAAGAAAGCAAACTTTGTCTGTGTCACTCATCTGTGCCAGGTTCAGCCAGAGATGGCGCTCCTATACCACCATGGTGGACATCATCTGACTGATGGCCCGTGTCGTGAACTTCGTCGCCCGGACGGTGAAGTCGGTCATCATGCACAGTTCCTGCATCATCTTACAGTCAGAATTACCCTCGTGCAGTTCTTTTAGTGCCTTGGCCTGGTGGACCTGCAGGATGGCCATGACAGGCAGGGCTGAAGCGGCCTGGCACACAGCAAATGGCTGGGAGTCACACCCGGAGCCCAGATTCCAATCATACATCCTAGAGTACTCATGTAAAATCCACCGGCCAATTCCCATTGGTGTTTTCTCCAAAAGTCAGAGTCGATCGGTCTCCCAAGGCGGGACACATGACATAGTGACTGACTGAAAGGAAACTCAATTACTTGAGTAATTCTGTTACACACACACACAATCATTTAATCACAAAGAATACACATCTGCTACTATGATAAACATGTTTCATGAACAAGCTGTAAAAGAAAAGTCAATCCAGAAAAAAAAAACTACATTTGAAAACATTTTTGAAACTAATGGCGTAAATAATTTTTTTTTATTACTTTTACTTGATGGTTACACCACATGACATTTTTAGCACCATTAAATCAAATTACTTATTGAAAATATATGAAGCCAACATACATATGACAATGGTTTGTCATTTATCCTTATATAAGACAGACAAATTGCTCAAATTTATAATATCCCATAAATCATACCAAACACTTTTAGCTCTGAGATCCCTACAGTGGTAAAAAGCCAAGCTTCTTCATGCAAAAATCCAGTTCATTTCAATTATGTTGCAGGTAAATAAAACGCTCATCTTCATTTATTCAATAACCAGTCAAATGTTTCATAAATATGAATGTGTCATGCTGCATCAACTAACTAACAAACTGAATAATCACTTCCCGCTGTTAATATGTTATTCTATCCAGATATGTAGAAATTTGATCTTCAGAAATGTAGCAAGCATGCAAACACCTCACCAAAAGAGTGTTTATACAAGTGTAGGCATAGAAAAACAGAGAGAGAAATACTGAAGGAAAGACAGATGCAGAAACGCGGGCAACAATGAAGAGCTAGGTATGAGAAATGGGGTACAATTTCAAACAAACGTTTACGGGCATAAAAGATCTGTGTCATAAATCTAACCATATGCATTGGAAATTTAAATGCACCTGTCTTACACGGGCTGGCACGCAACGAGCCACCACAGTCCCTGCTGGAAAAAGAGAGATAGAGCGAGTGAGCCATCATTCAGCAGCTAGCACTCGCCCCGGACATCTGCTGCAGAGCTCAAGCTGAATGAGGACATCTCCGAACGAAGCAGTGTAACAAGGCCTCCAGTCAGCCAGCATCTCTGCTCCCTCTGAGCAGTCTCCTCACTTCCCCGCTGACTGGGGGGCTGGCTATGCATAATGCATGGTCCACAGGTCCCGGTGCATGTCACAGGTAGCCATCAGCCACACTGAGGTGAGAGGCCCAGGGGATTCAGGCAGACGGCCACTGACAGGGGGTCTGTTCATTAAGCAGCAGATGCCAAGGTAGGTCAGGGTGTTACCCATTTAAACGCATCACGGATGAAGCCTACGGGGAATCTGTGCTTGATAAGTTTGGTGTTTATTGAGTTGCATCACTTTGATATTTTGTTGAAATTGTGATGAAAAAAAAAAAGAATAATAAATGATTATTTTGCATGTTCGCCTAATATGGTCCTGTTTGTAAAGACTTGAAAAGATGGCTATATTTGCATTGGCATCAGTTATTTAAATGCATTATGTGACTAAACAAGGGACAGCCCTTCATTGGATTTAGCAGTTAATTTTTGTCCTCTGTAGAGGACATCTGTGTGTTTGTGCGTGTGTTAATTCACGTTACCTTTTTTACAGTTTTAGTTGTTTTTTAACATCCTGAAATTTTCCGGGGTTATCAAAAATATAGATTACCAGATATACCATCTACCAAACTATATATACTTTTGCCTCAATATTTGCTGCTTATTAATAGTTAATAAGATTATGCTTGTTAAGTTTAGGTATTGGGTAGGATTAGGGATCATGCAGAATATGTGTTTTATAAGTATTAATAAACAGTCAATATGTTAATATAATAGGCATGCAAACATGCAACAAGTTAAGAGTTTTTTTATTTTTTATTTACTGTACAAATAAAACTATTGTACAAATTCATCAATGCTATTCTCTAGAAAATGAATACAAAAAACCAGGAGGAACAGAATGTGCTTGGCATGATAAAACAGGCGCATACAATTGCACATGTCTATTACCACCACACATATAACAACGAAAAGTGTGTCATCTCTGAACCATTCTTGGCCAGTCAATTAAAATGGTTTCTATAAAATGTAAAGCACCACCATACATTTACACATAAAAGTACTTGGAACAGCACTGTTATGCTTACACTAATAAATCCACAGGCTCTACTAACAATTCCACCTTCTGCAGATGTCTCACAACAGTAGAAATGATGCAGTTTTCTTTTTACAAAGCATTTTCAAAGCGGCCTTTTACAGCAAAAACAAGTTTGCCGGTATGTTCTTCCTCCGGCGTGTGAGCGATTTGAGGTTGCGGGGAACAACGGAACACAACCCAAAGCCCCCTGTGTGAGTCCAATGAAATAAGCATGATTTCTTCTGGGCGAGCAGACATGCGGATTGGGCCATGAGGAAGGTAATGCTGTTAACTCCCTGGCCTCCACTGAGATAGAGACAGCATCTGCTGGACAGATAAAGGCATCAGTCACAGCTGGGCTCAGTCCCTCCAAACCCCAGTTTTGGCATTTACTCTATCGATTAGGATCCCAAGAAGCTGCAGTCTGCTGTGATAAGAGCAAAATGGCCAAGTCTTTGGAAACGGGGGGGGGCTTACAGAGAGCATAGAAATATTCTCTTCGGCTTGATATCTCATCTCAGTGGATAAATCACTGCATTGATGTGACCTGGCCCCATTCAGCCACCAACTTTTATTAGCTTCTAATAGGAATGTCATTTGAAAGAGACGAATCTGACAGGTTTTTTGCTGAGAATATGTGAGGCTCTGATTTAATATTACCATCCCCCTGTTTTCATAACACAAGAAGAAAAAGGAGAAAAAGCAGTTTCTCTCCTGCTCTCTCGATCTACTTAATAGGAGCCAGATGGGTCACTGCTGTTGTGCAATACATTTTGTCCCCATCCCTGCTGAATATATTCTAAAGAGGAAAATCATATTAGTAATTTTCTTTTATCACAATAAATTGAACATGTGGTGAATTTTTAAATAATTTCTCTACCTTGGCTCGGGTAGATATTGCAGTATTTTCCATAGCGCTGGGCGCTTCTAACTTTTTCATGATATTAGTGGATTTTGAAGCATTTCATCCTGTCAAAAACATAAATTTAAACAAAAATGGTTACAAAATATAAAAATGAACTAGCTGTCTAGTTAATTGTGAGATACTGTAACACTCTTCATTTCCAACCTGTTCAATTTCTAGCTATTGTGAAATAATTAAAAAATAATTAATACAGTTTAGATGCCGGGGCTTGACCACAACATATTTCTGTAAGTCTTGTATATTCTTTTATAGACATACTTGTATGAATTACAACATAGCCAGATTCTTTTTTTAAAATACCTTTTTTTAAAGGTACTGCATAACCAGAATGACCCAGAGAGCTCTGTAAATATTCAAAGAAAAAGAACGCCAGCATCATGTTCACCACAGCTCATCACACGTCTCTGGTAGACTTGCATTGCAATTTCACAAAACACATTTATTTCTCTTTCAAATCGTTCTGCCGACAGAATGTCACATCTGTATACATAAAGAAAAAGATGCAAGTATTTTAGTGAATAGAAAATTGCCAGTATTTCAGTGCTATCCTTCCAACAGTTGACATGCACTCGAGGCTGCTTAGATGCTGAAAGCATAATGTCAGGCTGTGTAGAGGGAAGGTGATTGCTCTAGGAAAACAGGAAGATGCACAAACCTATATGACAAAATTCACATTTACTACAGTATGTCAGGTCCCTATTTGTGCAAAGTATGTATTTAGATTTCAATGCAAGTTTTCATTTGATTCAGTTGCTGCTGATTTACAATTCCAGACAAACTCTAGAGAAAGATTAATAAGAAGATTCAGTCTATTTATTTATTTTTATTTTAATTGCAAAAACACATTCGTTTTTCAAAAGTATTTTTGGACGTCTGTTATGTAAGGCTGTATTTGTTTGATTCAAAACACACTTAAATAGCAATATTGTGAAACTATTTAAAATAAATGTTTTCTGTTTTAAGATATTTTAAAATATAATTTATTCCTGTGATGGCAAAGCTGAATTTTTAGCAGCCATTACTCTAGGATTCAGTATTACAGTTTAATGTACCAATGTGGTGTGCAAGAAACATTTATTATAATCTTATTTTTATTAACTGTGTTAACAGTTGCGTAGCTTAATATTTCTTTAAATATCCATAATTTTGAGGATTTGTCTTTTCAAACAGCATTTATTTAAAACTGAAAACTTTTGTAACATTGTAAATATCTCTTCTATTACTTTTGATCAGTTTAATGCATCTTTGCTGAATAAAAGTATTCATTTTAAAGATAAATAATTACATACTAATTTATAAACATATTATAAGTATTATTTTTAAGTATTTATATAAATAAATTCAATGTTATTTAATTTAATTTAAAAAACAATATTTTATATATATATATGATTATTTTCAGACAGAATTCCCCAAACGCTCTTCTTGTCTAGCACTGGTCAGACAAAGAAGTAGTCCTGCCCAAACGCACCTATTGTAGTCTATGTAGTTATATCGCTTAAACCAACAATAATACTTCCACTTCTAGGACAAATAAATCTACGAATGGCTTATTTAATTCCATTGCAAATTAAACTGAAATAAGTATTCTGTCGTGGAAAAACATGACACACATCACCTTTAATTAATTTAGCCTATTCTTTATCAGACATATGCAGACATTGAGATTAGTCAGAGCACAGAGCCAACCAAACCACAGCAACCATGTTGCAGCTGGGATTTAAGCGCTTTGCTCAGGGGCACAACATTAGCGGTCAGAGGATTTGTCCAGGGCAAGATATGAAGCTGGACCTTTCCACTGGCTCATGGTTCAGAGGTCTTAGCATTGATCCAAACGCCCCTCTATTTTTTATATAGGTTCAAAGTGAATTTTGAACTGTTCACATTTCATTCTCACAGGTGTAGATACAATTCATGAGATTGTGAATTCCAATTATCATCAGCGAAAATGTAATTCACGACTGTAATTCATTTCATGAAAACCAGGGCAAAACTAAATCAGCTTCCCATTTCTCTCTCCTCAGAATTGGTCTCACTAAGTTATGACCCAGTAATAGTCAAGCTTTGTGACACACTCTAATGACAAGAGAGTTAGAACTCTCTGGTCAACGGGAATGATCTACAATATTACAGCTTGGCTGCTTTCAGTCTCTTAAATATCCTGGATTTACTGGCCACAGGAAAGAAAAGAAAAGAAAAGAAAAGAAAAGAAAAGAAAAGAAAAGAAAAGAAAAGAAAAACTCTGGGTAGTATCTTTAAATAAAATCAGAAGAATCAATGACAGGCTGTTTGATTGAAGCACACGACTAATTTCCAAAAATCTATTTCAAAGAGGCAGAAACCCATAGATATAATAATGGAGGTCTTGTTTACCATGGCCGGTGGTTTCATTGGAATAGCATGTGATTAAGGTGGCCGAGATGTGTCGCCACGCAGGGAGTTGTTTGAAAGGCAAGCGAAAAGTTGTTGTTTGCCAAAAACTAGCAAGATTGCCGGCTGCCTGGGGAGTTCACAGGGATCAATACAGCAGGAGTGACAGCACCAGACTTGATTAAATGTGACTGCTACATCTGGCAGCCGTGGCCATTACTTTCCCACTGCCGTTCCCTGGGGTCAGGGAGCATGAAGTGACAGTGCCCAAGCAAACCTCCATTACCCCTTTTCCCTGCCCTTACAGGTAACTCATAGACATGTCAGTAAAATAGTTACATTCTCTCGGCTACGGCGCAATCGAGCGCGACAATCACTCGGTGTGTTTGTTTGCGCGTCCGTGGGGGTGTTTGCATGACAACTGTACGGATCGCGTGAGATAATTACAAAGCTGCGTCCCAGTGCCACTGTGCATTAACATTTGCTTTGTGAAATATCTCCCCTACATCACGGCTGAGTGATAACGCTCGTATCGGAGACAGAATGACATTAGAACAGTGACTGAGGTTGATATTGTTAATCTCCTCACTCGACACACACGCCATGCGCGTTCACAATGGATCAGCGTGAAATCAATCCAAAGGGACCTCTATAATGGTGACACACAAAATGCTTGTAAATTGAGAGTGTTTTCAGTCAGAGGCGTAGCTCCAGATGGAGCTCATGCGGTGTTTAAATAGATGCAACATGTGTGGCACCCCAGTCAGTAAATGCAACCTGCTGATACCAAATCACTTCATGCAGATTAAAGGGGCCGATGTCTTTGCCTCTACATATGAATGACTATACAGTCGGAGCTTCCTTAAAGTCGGCAGATTTCCATTTAGTCGCCGATGGTTATACCACAATGACAAACGATCAAACAGCGTGCAAATGGTACTTCTACTAGCGACATGCCTAAAGCTGAATACTTTACTGGGAAAGGCACGAATAATGGCTTCAAAATGAATAACAACTCTTATAGAATAAAATGAAACATATTTCATTCTCTTTGTATTGTGTGCCTGAGAATAGTCAACCAATACATTATTTTTAAAGGCAAGTCATTTTTTATTATTTTGAGCTTATGTAAAGGATTTTCAGAACAGCCTTCAGAGCAAGACATATGGTAACATATTTGTGTCTGAAAAGCCAGCTGCACACAATAGTGTTTACTTTTTGAATGAATCTGTTTCAAAAGAAATCATAGACTAAAACTAAACTGATCCGTCATCTTTTTTCAAATACAGGAGATTTAAACATGTTTTAAGTGTGTATTAGAATGTTATTTTTATAAAGGATATTAAAGATTTGTTTGGATGTGAATAAAATTAAACGGATTACTCTTTCAATAATTCAATTGTGTAGAATTGATATAATGCCAAGTCACTTGTTGCCACCTACTGGTGAAAGGACATGCTATAGGGTTAGTGAAACAATATACAGGTAGGCTCAGTATACCAAATATTGTTGTTAAGCCACATAAAACATTAAGAATTATATGAATTATATGAATACAAGTCATCTTTGCAATATGAAAACTATAAAAGGTTACATCTTTCAATTGGCTTTTTGTTTACCTGTGACATCTGGCCTAAGCCCTGGCCACACAAAATTCTATACAGTACAGGTACAGATTATATTGTCTTTGCAACAAGACACATACACTGATAATAGCTTCACTGCATCTGTAACTACTACAGAGCATCACATACCATATGCATCTGCTGAGGTTAGCATTCAGAACATGCGTAATTTTAGTAAAGCAATATCGCATTGTTTTTCATGTAGTGCTTTTTTGATTGTTTTTTGATTGTTATGTATTCTGATAGAACTGACCCTTGTCTCATATTCATATCAGGGCTTAATGTGTGAAATGAGAAATGTGCGGGTTACAGACATTTCTCAGAGACTTGTCCTCTTTTGACTTCAATCCTGTTTGAACTCAATCAGGAAATATTCAAATGCGTGCTGAGCAGCCTCCGGCCACATCTGAGTTTCACTGTGTTTCAGCGTGATTTTACAGTCTGTGTTAGAGCTGTTGATGGCAGTAGAGCACCTGCTATTGAAGCATCAGCTGGGGGGAAGAGACACACGGAATGTCTTGGAGTTCCAAAGCAAAGGGAGCAAAATGAGCTGTTTATTACAAAGGTGAAATCTTCCTGAAATGCACGTCTCGATAGAAAACCGCCCCCTCCCCCTTGGCTCTGTAGCTCTGCTGCTCAAGATGAGGTGAAGAAAACATGTGGTTTCATGATGTCAAGGGTGAAACTGTCTTTTAAAGCAAAAGAAGTGTATTTCACCTCATATCTCTTGCATTTGGGGGGTGAGAAAAAGAGAGGCATTCATGCAAAATTAATATATTGTGTGGTATGACATTACATAAAAAGTGTGATTATGTAATATATGTACTATTGTACATATAATACATGTATTATAATGATGTCATGAAAGAAATTTTAAGAATATACACCATTTAGGCAGTGAATAAGTACCATTTCGTGTTGTGAAAGTTAATTGCAGCCACCGCCGTTCTATACTAGTTAGAGCATGACATAAACACAAACACGATCAGAAGGCATTTTGTAAAAGTAAATGTAAACATCAACATATTTGTAACATCCTGTTCCCGTTTAGTCTTGTCTCCCCCCATTGTTAGTGTCTTTTTGGTTTCTCCCTCATTTAGTTATGGTGGAGGAGGACCTGCTGCCGTGGCCCGACCCACCAGAGCCAATGGTGGAAGAGGATCTGCTGTCATGGTCCGATTACCCAGAGCCTGTTGCACTTCCAATGCGCCCTCCGGAGCCTGCTGCGCATCCAGTGCACCCTTCGGAGTCTGCTGCGCCTTCAGTGCGCCCTCCAGAGTCGACTGAGCCTCTAGTGCGCCCTCCACAGTCGACTGAGCCT
Source organism: Enteromius viviparus (assembly GCA_032353835.1). Lineage (NCBI taxonomy): Eukaryota > Metazoa > Chordata > Actinopteri > Cypriniformes > Cyprinidae > Enteromius > Enteromius viviparus. Next base: position 13,331,805 of record JAUCNO010000152.1, read on the forward strand.
CCAGTGCACTCCCCAGAGTCAACTGTATCTCCTGAGCAATCTCCTGAACGCCCACCAAATTCTACACCTCCTGAGCACCCTCCTGGGCGCCCTCCATATTCTGCGCCTCCTGTGCACCCTCCGGGGAGCTTGTCAAAGAAAATTTTTGGGGGGCAGAAAGGGGTGGTTCCTTGAAAGGGTGGGCGGGATTGGGGTTTATATATGGACTACTTTTGAACTGCCACGGCCGGTGCCCGAGCCTCCATGGCCTGCTAAGTTCCTTGATCCAGTTCCTCTAGAGACTGTCCAGCCTGTGTGGCCTGTTAAGTCTCCGGATCCGCCCTGGAGGCAGGTGATGTTGCTGTTTCCCGGTCCTGCCTCCAGAGCGCCCAGCCCTCCCTCCCCTTCGATGTTGCCTACGCCGCAGGTGCGCCTTTCCCGTTTAGTCTTGTCTCCCCCCATTGTCAGTGTCTTTTTGGTTTCTCCCTCATTTCTCATCACCTGTTTTGTACACCTGCCAGCACTTTAGTTCATTAGTTCTTTGTCCTTAAATACCCATGTCTTTCAGTTCATTTCATGTCCTGTTAAAGTTTACGTGTAAGC
>JAUCNO010000152.1:13352598-13370991 GCA_032353835.1 Enteromius viviparus
ATTAATTTAGAGAAATTGGGTAACTTTTAATTTCTGAGATAACTAAATGGCCCAATTTACCTGAATTCATGTTATTGTAGTTTGCATGTGCGTATTAAACAGGCCATTGGATTTCAATAATTAAACATGAGCTGAACAAATTCAGTGAAAATTGTTCATTTAAAAAACACACAAATTTACATACATTTTTTTTTTACCTTTTTGAAATATCAGTCAATTCATATCATTGAAGTCCACCATGCTTAAAAAAAGTTGATAATCTCTGCTGACAGTTTACTAGTAAATACAACAATTTTTGTGAGTATATTATTTCAAGAGCGCAGATATTTACAGGATGCAGTTGTTTTAGATCCAATGAGCACCCTCACTTCATTTCAGTAGAGCACTGTGAGATTTCTGTCCAAAAAGAAAAACTCTCATTTCGGTCCTAGAGCTTAGTTGCTCTGTTAATAGCTGTCACTTTTAAATTAATGTGGATATTAGTGCAACAGCTGTGAGGCTGCAGCAGAATGGAAGTTGGAATTACAACAGAGCTAGACAATGACCTAATAAAAACACAGCTTCACCAAAAAGTCCCCAATAAAATCCCCTCCAATCCCAAAGTGTTTATATCTCCAGGCTTCAATGGCCTCCTTCCCCCTTGTGTTTGTGCGTTCTTTTGACGAAAGCCAAGACATAGACTACGACATTAGTCGAGAATCTCTTGTGCAGTCACATATATTACGTTTTAACGGTGCAGCCATGAATCTTGTTCAACATTTTCATCTCCAATGCAAATACAGCCCAGTGATCATTCATCAGGCGAACGTTTTCAAATGCTTACTGCTCCCGTCCGCAAGCATTAATATTTCATCTCGTGAACAAGTCTCGCTTATGAGGCAACACATTTTCATTCTGCTGGTTATCTCACACTGTGCTGGAATCAGGACAAACGCTCCCTTCATCAAATGCACAGCTCTTAAACTAGACCTGAATTGCGTTCTTTATTCATTTGGCGAGTCAAAGCTATTTTGCAATAATCCACACTTTACTTTTTAACGGTTGTGTTATATTAAGTAGGACTGGGCAGAAATACGTGGTTGGATGTCTTCACTCTGCAGGTCTTCATATTCGTGCAGGCATTTGCATTTAAAACGGTTCAAAAGTTTTTCGAAACTGATAGATAGAGAGCGTAAAACTCAAACCAACTGTTTACTGTGGGTGTATTGTGTTATACAGCGCAGTCCAAAAATATGATACTACAGTACTATGACAATCTGGGATTCAAAGATTTAAAATGTCTTCCTTCTGATTATCACAAAATGAACCCCTCTATTGTAACATAAATGGAAATACAGTGGAAATAAACACGGAAATATGGATTTGAGTTTCCGCTAATAGTCAACTACTCCACTACAATGATCGGCCTAGGAAGATGAACAATATAACAACAATAGTCCTCCGAGGTCAATGTACTTCAGTCAAAAGCTGAGATGTTAGATGCAGAAGTTACATTTGTTTAAAACAGCGCAATAAAGTATATACAGCTTTTGCTATGGATGATGATAAATAGAAGAAAGCATCTGACTGCTGAATGCTGCATTTGTCCAGTCAGAAGCAGTCCAAGTATTTCCAAGAGTATGTTACTAATAATGTCATATTCTTGTTTAATGTTATCACATAAAAGCCACTGATCAAATCATTTGTGACTTGATTTTCCACAGTCTTATGTAGGTTGCACCAATTTGAATACTTTAAATACCAAATCTTACACAGAGACATTTTCTATCTACACATTTTCATGTTCGAATTACTTTATACTCATCAGCATGATTTGAAAAGCCAAAATAATACCTGTAGAGCACACACCAAAAGACATACTATTGCACATTTGCATTGTGCTGTCTCAGACAAACACCTCAGTATAATGAATGAAATGTAATTAAATTCCTGCTCTTAATCTTGAAGTGCCAAACACCCTCTAGAGGTTTTACCATTGCTTGTAAAGAACTGCAGAGTAATTAAATGCACCTGCTTTTATTGACAGGCTACACCATTACCATCTGATCATCTTAAAACCTGCTTCAGCTAGAATAACGCTGGCAACCTCTCACAGAATTTACATGAGTCCTGACCCGAGAGACATCTTCTGTCTCTGAAGCAGGTGTTTGGTTGTTGAGTTATTTAGCGTGTTACACCCAGACACGGTTTCGGTGGGCTGTCATCACACTGATCGGCGTGGCATTACTGGCCCCGCGATAACACACAGGGTAGAAACTGCCAATAGCGCATTTTGTCGAACCCCCCTTAGGGCCCCATAACTCACTTAGCAAGTTGACTGACAATTCGCTAAGAAGCCAAGCACAGTTGAGACGGGATAGCCTATGAATGAAAATGAATTAAAACATCAAAAGGACACCCGATCAATGGAAATGACACAGTATTTTGTACTGAATTCATGTAGGCTGGATTTTCACAGCACTTGAGTGCATACGGTTTAATATTACTGCTTCTTCTTCTATTTTTTTCTTCCCACCAGCCGAAAGCCAACAGTAGAAGTAGAAGACTTACAATACATTCCTGTATATAGAGTTAAGAGAATCTGAAAATGAATGGTACTGCCTAACTTTCTTTCTAGGGAACCCAGAGTCAATGAGCTCCCTTCAGAATGCAGACACCTGGCCCAGTAATGAACCGCAGCCCAGAAGGGATGAGCTTAACTGGAGCAGAGACTTACAGTGGAGCCTAGCGAGGAACTGTGTCATCCATTGTGTTACTATAGTGAGGAAGCACTGTTATATCTGTATCTATGTCTGTATTTCAAGTGCTGCTCACTGGGAAGCCTTTTCCCCCCTCTCTTGATTATTTTACATCTATTCTCTGAGTGAATAATCTCTAATCATTCAGTAAAAGCGGTATTGCATTTCAGCAATGCATGAAGTTTAAGGGTCAACTAAATATTCAAATGACATGTCTTTTAATTCACCACATCTAATCTGATAATGGAACTCCAATTGTGATTTCACAGCACCGCTACATTACATTTCTTTGCCAGAGTCTATTAACGAAGCAGAATAAGCCAAGTTATTTCACACATATCATGCATACGAATCCACACAGATTTAAACTCATTACAATTCACCGGCACTTATGTATTATCTCACGTACATATTCGGGACGTCCAATGGCGCATTGTTTAATGTGCCGGAACCTTACGTTACACTCCCGCTAATTATAATACAGTCCAAGGTGACACAGGGGATTTAGTAGAAAAGGACGGGGGTGTCAATTCCTCATTTGAGCTCCAATTAATTAGGATGTCACATACTACAAGTGTCCTCAGTCTCATTCCTCTTAATTGATGATTGATAAGGAATTTTGAGAGGAAGCAGATACTCTTTAATGAAGACTGGCAGCTGTTATTTTAGGAATATAACTGATCCCCGTGGCCTTCCCGAAGGTCACACGGCTCTAATATGTGATAATTAGGAGAGGTGACATAAGGTCAACGCCTCAAGCCAGGATCTTTAACTTCTAAAGAACGCCCCGCAGGGGTAAAATGACTATCACCGCAAGGTAATTTCTCAAGTCTATGGCTTTATATGGCATCTCTATAATGACGGCTATGTCAAGCAACAGGCTTTGAACTGTGGGTTAAGCCAATCAGTGCTGCAGTGGCTTGCTTGAGTGCGTCTGATCTCCAGTCATGGTATCAAAAGGCGAAGGTGAAGATAAAGATTAAGTGTGCTGTGCAGTGCCTATGAGAGTTTGGAACAATCGCTATCGAGCACACACATGCGCAAATCCGCATAAATACAAAACACACACATGTTCGCTCCACTGCAAATATTCCAGCAGCCAGACGTAAAACCCTACTAAACTCCTAATGACAGTCTCCAAGCAGATTAAAGCTCGCACACCCAAACCCAGCGCTGTGCTGTCAGCAGACAGAGGGTGTTAATCAAGGCCAGGCCGAGGCTCGCTCTCATTGGCTTTTATTCCAGAGAGGGTGGTCAAGTCGGCATCGGCCTAAACCTAGAGCGGGATCAACAGAAAAGACAAAGAATAATAATTTGCTTGCGTTGGATTGGCTAGCTTGCAAGGGTTACACATGAGTGGATTAGACAGCCAGCACACATCCGTTTCCATACTGTAATCCTCTTAGTGCCCACTCCTAATGTGTTTTTATATCATTCCTATCTCTCACCGAGGTGAAATATCAGATTAGTTACCCAGCTTTGAGTATATCACATTACATTCGTATCTAACAGCGAACAAACGTAAGGGAGACGAGTAAAAAGAAAAAGCAAGAGGAGACCATGCCACCTTTAAGAAACTTACCTGCAAACGAGCCCCTCCCACTCATTTCCCTCTTTTTTTTAGATGGTTATGGGAGTTAATCTCTAAAACAGGTGATTTACTTATGATCCTCAGATTTACTGGCGGATTAGGCTCCCCTACTCCTTTGTTTACCAGCGCTGGCAAAGATCACCCCTGAATTCAGAGAAGTGGCAGCGTGCAACACTCTGGGATTGTTTGCGTATCTATCGCTACGTGTGCATGGGCAGACATTTCTCTGATGTTCCCCATAGGAAAAGCTGTGTGAGGCAATTCGGCCCTCCTCTCTTGTCCTGGGAGCCCACCCTGAGGCAGAGAAAATCAGCCAGCCCAGAATATGCGCATGCAGCACGAAGAGATTAGTTAAAGCATTTACTGCAGCTCAAAGCCAGATTTAAAATGCTACGGTATCTCTTTTTAAGTCACATCTATCACAAGCGCCACCGTTTCAGTAAACAATGGCGAACGATGTTGGCCTTTCGCACCCACGATTTATCTCTTCTGATGGGGAACAACTACTGTTCTGGCCTTTTTGATAAAAAACTGAAATCACTTTGGTCTCAGTGAGGTAGCACGACTGAATAAAAACAGCCGCAATTTATGCTAAAACAAAGACTCTGGCACATGCCATTCAGATGCTAACACTTAAATGATGTGTCCCTGAGCACTCTTGTGTGACATTTTAGCTGTGAAAAGAAACAAGTACTGCATATACAGTAATGTGTGTGAATGTATACGACATTCATTCGCCTTGAAATTCAAGGTTTCTAAAAACCGAATTCATCTTCTCTGCATATTTGTGCACACACCTACACATACTTTTATAAAAGAGTACAGGTCACCTGTTCAACTGCCGCTCCCCTTCCTACTCAAACTAAGCTTTGAGAGGTGATACTGTTGACGCATAAGTGTCTTAATAGATAAATGCACAAATATGCAAAGAAAGCCATTCACATCTACTGTTGTGCATGCCAGTGATGCCACAAATTATTATTTATGAGTGGACGTAAGCATCAACCATAGCTAACAACACACCTTCTCATCATTTCAAATTTATTTTCACAGTATTGCTTCAAAGCAGACTTACAAAAAAAGCTTGTGTCAGTGTTATTTCAAAGTTGGCATCATCTGGAGTGTTTGCAAGTGCTAGTGTCATCTGAAATTATCATAAACGCTGGATCCGAACTGGAGATGGTAGAAACAGGAATACAAAAGAACAGTCATTTTAACCTCTATTATTATTAATCGTTATTGATGTCAGAGAATAGGGAGACAGCGCTTAACTTTTTTATATCATCGCATTATTTAAGAAAAAAATCAATATGAGTACTCTGTGGTACTGTTTTACACGGAAAATGATTAAAAGGAGTTTATCCATGTGTCTGTGAGTTCTTAGAAAGTATTATGTAGCAAAATATCATAGCAGCACAGACATCAACCTTACAAAATGTCACTACAATAATTATATCAAATCAAGGATTCCTGGGGTGTTCTGTCTCTAGGAGGATATAAAAACAGCAGGGGAATGTCTTTGTAACCTCTAGTGATGCCGAGTTTGACAAAATATCTCCTGTATTTGGAGTATATTCTGGGATGAAACAGTTGACAAAAAAGACGAAGAAATGCATCAAAAATTTAGAGCCGTCTTTCTTACAGCATCCGTTCACAATGGGCTGTAAATAACGCTTTTGGTTGGGTAATATGTTATGAACTATTCTGTTGCTGTCAAAAAAGCATGCTGTTTGGAAAGACAGCCGAAATGTCTCTCCTTTTTATGTTGTGTTTGTATATGTGTGCCTGTGTGTTCCATTAGACTCTAGCTTTGGGAAAATTACATATGAACAAAACAACTGTTGACACTGAGGGAATTCTATTCGTCTGCACAGCCCACACGTTGGGACCCGAGGGTCTCGAAACCCTGTGATCCTCCCTTATCCCTGAGGGGTGAGTAAACATTGGCTGCCATTGATAGTGAAGGAATTCCCATAACCCGAGGCCATCCCATCCTCCCGTGCGTGCTAATGCCTGTTACCTGCAAAACCAGATAATGAAGCCAGTAGCCATCTCCGCCACAATTACCTCGCGAGAGCCAATGTTTACGAATGCACCTTGCCCTGAGGACATGCCTGGGTGGGGTGGACCACCTCAGATAAAAAGCAGGGGATAAAAATAGACAGATCAATCTAGTAAAAGCCAACCCACGACCTATTCTTAATGTGGATATGCACAATGGGACTTCCTACCCTCTTAAGGAGCAAATATATTCATGCATGCTCTATCTACTTGCATTATCAAGTCAAGGCATAAGCTAGCTTGCCTGTATACTGCTTCTACTGATCAAAGCTTAACACAAATCTCATACAGAGAGTTTGCGGAGAGGTAAAGAACTAGAAAGAGAGGGGTAGAGAGAAAATGGAAAATACGTACAAAAACCACAATCTGCTCAGAACAGACTTTTCAATACTGGATGTGCAATTAGCTCACACTAAACAGCATGCCATGCCTCTCAGAAGCTATTTCCTTAATCCGTACAGCGGGGAGGAGAATGATCCTCCCAAGGAATGAAATCTCTATATCCCTCCGTTTGCAGTACAGCAGCTATCTGCACTGAAAACTGCCACCTTCTCATTGGCCCTTAAAGCACCTTAATAGTTTGAGGCATTATACGGGCTAATTTCCATATTAATTTCTTTCTTCTCCGCCTTCGCCTTTAATTCTCACCCTGGCGTTGTCCAATGGCAGAAGGGCAAATTGCATTGCGGGGTACATGTGTGGAATCTAAAAAGTCAGCCGAGACACCTCTGAGGACAACGCTCACGTAAACAACACAGAAGCCATTTATAACTCTCCATTGGGTGGAGGGAATTGGATTGACAGTAGTCCCGGCGGACAGCTACCTTTATTGATATCACAATCCAGATATAAAAAAAACTGCAATTCCTTGTCACATCGTCTGGACGGGGGACTCTGTTGGGGCCTGGTTGGCAAAACCTCCCCGGTTACAGCACACTACATGGAGCTCCTTTCTGGCAATGTTTGTCTGAGCTCTCTCAAGGGTTTGTTGTAAGCTGTTGTAGACAGCAAACATTATGAGATGTACAGGAAAAATATGAAAAAAAGGGAAAATTGATATATGTGGTGGAGTGTGTAATACACCTATATCACCTGTCCAATATTCTGCAACATCAATATTTGCTGCTATGACAGGAGCTGGCCCTGATTGTTGCATTTAATACTTTTTTAATGCCCTTTTTTCTGAAATGTAGGTTTTTCTTTTACACTGCAGGTATGTGTTTGGGGGGAGAGGGTGGGGGAAATCACTAAAATTGCCAAAGTGTGCTAGGTTAGTAGCAATACTTCTTTGAAATACGAGTTGTGCTTCAAGCAATAGGTAACAAATAAAATAGATCCTGCATATTTTACTTTATTTATTTCTGTGAAATAGTTTAATGGCTCTCAGACCAACACTGCTGTGTAGTTTTCTAAATTACTTTTTTTTGTACTGCAGTCTATTATGGTGGTATTTAATATTTCAGATTGTTCCTGAACCTTGTAAAAGCCTGGGGGTGGGGGGGTGTTTTTTAGTTTTGACTAAAAAACAAAACGGCACAGCATAAAGTCAGATGTACCAACACAGTCTCATGACCAATTCGTACATATTTGCATGAGGTCCCAAATTCGTGCTAATTCGTACAAATTTTTGTATGATTTGTCTATAACCCTATGACCGGTAGGTTTAAGCGGGGTTAGGTTCGGGTCATTTGTACAAATTCATACGAGTTGATTGGAATTTTGTATGTTTGATAAATAATATACATGACGAGTGATAGGTGTGGACGTGGCTACATAGAAAAAGAAAAAAAAGAAAGAAAGAAAGAAAGTATCGTCAAAATCAGAGCTTGTGAAAAACTGCACAGAAATGGGCATACATCACGGTGACACATCATTGGTGGTGTCTTAAGTTTTTTCAAGTTTAAATTTCTAACCAGAATGCACTGCTTCAAGTCAAATTTCACTTAAAAAACACAACTGAAATGCAGCATTTCATAGTTACGTCAAGTACACTGTAACATTGCACGAATAGCTTGTTACTTTATCACTGCATATCTAAAATATGCTTTCAAAAATGTTCATATGATCTTGTTTAAGTGGGTGGTTTTTGGCAAGAATAAATTGCAAAGTAGACAAGGCTTTATGATGATAGTAAGACTAGGTTTATATAACAGGTGCTGTTTGACCCTGGTGTAAAAACAATATCAGCATGCATTCAAAAAGAACTTTGTGTCATTAAATAGGCTGATTATATAAACCACTCAAAACCAACACCATCCCTGAGCATAGTGTTTTAATTTATCTAACGATTTCTCCTGACCTGTAAGAGCACATAAACACGCTTCCATTCAGAGCGATGACTTGCACTCTACCCAATACATCTTTTTTTTTTTTTCTGTGGATTAAGCTAACAATTGACTGGAGAGAAGATTTGCAGTAATATGAGGGATAAAGCTGGCCCAGCTACTCAAAAATATATATTTAGATATTAGATTACACAGCCAGATTTAGAGAAGAAAAATAAACAACAGCAATATGCCATTTGCTGGTAAGCCCTTGCGAATAAATACACTTGATGTCACATATGTTCTCTACACATACTGTCAAGCTGTGCCCAAGACCAATTCAAGTCTGTACCCTGTTTTCGATTATACTTTCACCACCCATTGTGCTTTCATTTACCTGGAATGATCTAAACAGAACACAAAGACACACAGGCTCACAAAGCTCCTTTACAAACATACAAAAAAATGTCTGAAGTGGCCTAATGGCTTATAGTCCGCTAATTTGTCTTGACTAGAGAACAGCTGTAAACACACACCCAGGGGGATGAGGGCTGATAAGCTCTCCATCCTGCTGATGCTATCAGACAAAGGGCTGCCCCACCCAGGGCTGCACATTTCCAGGTGTTTTAGCCTACATGTTCTGACATCAATCAGACCCTGGGCTAAAAAAAGGATGAAAAATAATCATCGAATCATACTAACTGACCACAGAACAGGTGATTTCTAAGGTAACAATAAACGCACTGTGCAGTACTACTGTATGCGTTTGAGTGGTTATGATTATGCAAGGTGGTCTTTGCACTTGTGCTGACTGCTAAACAAAGGCTACTGATTTCTGCGTATAGGGCTTATCAGGGTTGGAATTTCAGCCTCTCATGGTGTATTGAACACATGATTATGCTTATTGTCTGGGTGGTGTGAGGTGAGAAAAGAATGCTAAACATTAGCGCATAAATGAAAGACTAGGAACTTTAGAAACTGGGCCTTTCAGAGGTCTTATCACTTGATGCTGAAAGGCTGTGAACTTAACGTTTAAAATCAAAATGTGTTTTTTGTGGCTTCTATGCTGCATTCCTTTCATTCAGTATGTTGGATATTCCAAACTGTTGCTTGGAATGCTCAGAAGGAAACAAAATGGCATGGCATGGCAGTGCTCGTTTTGCAGGTGTTTTGGTCTCAATTCTCAAAGCCACCTAATGTGTGGGATACAGTGCTACGCATGGCTTCCATTTGCTTTACAGGTGTAAGATTATGACTCATTTACACCTAGATCTCTAAAAACAGATTTAGAAGTCTACAGTGCAGGAACTCTGACTCATGCATGCAATTTATTAGCTTCAAAAGGTAGGGTTTACTAGATTTTACTCTAAATTCTATCCTAGTAATGTTGTAGCCTAAATGATACAGTTAAAAGTACAGGTTACCCCGACATAAAAAATCTGTTCTTGTACAAAATAAATGTTCAAAACATTTTAATAACACTTTAGTTCCACACAAGAATAATATGCATACAGGTTTGATAATCATATCAGCCGATGAACTATTCCTTTAAGTTTATTTTGGCAGAATTTATTGTTATTAAATTATTTAAGCTTTCAAAACTCATACCATTAAGAGGTACGTATTAAAAGCCATTACATCAATTACAGAGACATGAGTCTTACAGGGATTAAATTTACCATAAAGATGGTAGAAACTGCATGTATTAATTGCTATCTAAATGCTGAAATATTCAAATTAATCTTGCATAAATAGAGCACAGTGCTCTTAAACACGTCATGCTAAAAGCAAATGGGATGTTGGGTTACTAATTATTAGTCTCAATTGCAGCCGTCATAAGTTCCACAATGAAGTGTGAATACAGCTCAATCTTGTTTGGGCCTAGAGTGGAGTGAAATCTAATTGGTTGCAGCTGTGCCGAGTGCCCGTTACAGTGATGAATCCGACGACGTGACTGGCACCACTGTGTACATTTCATCCCTTGAGTTTTCCCTCTCCAGCTCGTGCTGATAGCATGTCTTTGACATTATGGGGGCAAGCTGGCCATATTAACTTAAAATGACTAATTGCTAATTTAGTGTTAATCTAATAGCAGAGTACAAGCTGCAAGTCTAAATACATGCAAACACATCTTAGGCTTATTTTTCAAAAAGCTATTAAATTTTGCACATGTCGTTCACAATACAAATGAGATATCTTCAAAGTACAACATCTGTAAAAACATGGCACAATATACGCTGTTGGAAAACGATGACTAAAGCAAATGGTTTGCTGGTATTGTGCCAGTCTTTACTCAGGCTGTGTAAACAGTTGCCAACAACAGTTAACAGCAGTTTCATTTCACACTATAAACAATTTTTTCTTCCTAATGAAATCTTAAATACAGCCGTCGCTAAAACCTCTCAACGCCTTATAATAGCTTTTAGAAGCTCCAGTGGAAACAGTTTTTGCATTTAATGCAACATGTTAATATCATGTACCGATAGTTAAATAGTTCTCCATCCACTTGCACTACCTAGCTGTGGCAAAATGAAAAAAAGAAGGCTAAGCTGGAAAATTATTCCTGTGTATTTTACTGTCAATAAAACATTTAAGGATGCGCTTCAAGGTCCTCATCAGCAATGCAGGGTAGTTCGGCTCAATAGACCAAATCTTTTATCGTGACCTCTGCTTAGCAGTTTGTACCGGACACCGCGAGAGACAGGATATGCTAATAGTGCTCAGTGAGTCTCTGGAAACAAATAAATATCTCTTAATAAATATATGCATACAAAACAACAGTAAAAGATTTAGATACAGACCCAAACAATGTGCTAAAAATGAATCGTCTGTAATTCAAATCCCTTCTCGGAGTAAATAAAACGACTGCCCTTTGTCACTCAAGTCTACCAAGAGACAAACAGTGAGCATTTCAATATCGAGAGCTCTATCATTGATGCAACAGTGCCCTCCCAGCTTAGCAGGGGGGTCCAGACAAAAAGAGAATGCTTTAAAACAATGTATCAAGGCACAGATAGCAGGGCAAGGCAACGCTGTAGATGGGCCTGTCAGTCATCTTGCTGCCTGCTTCCAGCCATAATCATAAGAAGAAATCAAATGGCTAAAATACACTAAGATAAAGACCATAATGGAGTTGTCCTTTTTGAAGCCACATCCATGCAAAGAAAGAGCCTCCATCTTGTCTGCATTCGAATAAATCACACACACACACACACACACTCTTTTCCCATGGACACTTGTAGGTTTGAGTCTCACTGAGAACCTATGCTTTTCACTGCTGCACACAGGGTAATAAGGCAGCAACATATCGGCCAAGCTCAGATATTCCTTTCAAATTGAGCAGAAGGGACTGGCTATAGAAGTGTGCCATGCTTTAGCAGCAAAATATAGCATCAAATCAGTTATTCTCTATGTACTGTGGAAAGTGTTGGCTCAAGGCTTGGAGCAAAAAAAAGTGTCTTAAAGAAGTTCAAAACCACTGCATGATTGAGTGGCTCCCACTGCACAAAGTAACTTGGGCTACAGCCTGTGAGCACCTTTGAGCTGCTTTACTTAGCAATTCACACAAAAGGTCTTAACAGTTAGAGGGGTATTTGGCCGAGAACAATACAGCAACAGAGCTTTTCATAAGAAAAAATATCTGGAGAGCCAAAAAAGACAGTTTCACTTCCTCTTCTTGTTTTTTCCACCCCTCCACCTTCATTTCCAAGAACTTCAAAGCATTGGTTTGCTATGCAATGTTATTATTTATTTGAGAGCCACCGCTGCTTTTTTGATGCAGGGTCCATTTTACACTGGGCTGAATTCACTTTGATGGTCATTTCTCTTCCATTACAATGAATGAAACACAGCAATATCATAACCACCATCTATATGCATCATTTACTATTGCAGAATCAAAACCGCCAAAATGCCGTTGCCATATCACAAAGTATAAGGCAATCAGAAAGGCTTTTAAGTGTTTGCACACAAAAAAAATCAACAAATTCTCAATTTGAGCATACTGTATTTGTAATAATAGCAGTGCATGCACAAAAACTCAATTTGTAGCACAATGCATTTTGATGTGTGTTGATGTTGCCAAAACAGCTATTAACCTTGATGTCAAAGTAAAGGTGTGTGTCAAAACCTGTGTGCTCACATGATAACAAACAAGGTCAAGGAGTCCATTGCTCACAAACAACTGAATTTTATCGATGAAAGACAACAATCATCCTTTTTCTTCAACATTAAGAATTTATTAGAAGGATAGAACTAGCTGTGAAAATACACCTTCAGTATCTTGATTTGCCTTGGAAGCTTGGCAAGTTTCAACAGTCAACGGAGCAATAGGTTGACAGCTGTCCCTAAAGCATTGCAAGCTGGAAACAAACATGAACTGGAATATTTAAAGATGATGACATCTGTGCTTGCTCATGAATATGAGTGCTTGAGAACTTGCACGGCTGCATGGCAAACAAAGAAGCAATGTTTCTGTGGTTAGTTACCCTCATATGACGTATTCAGACATTTAATGTGAAATGACACAAGACAGAAGTAAAATCTTATGGATTCCGCCCCTTAGGAATATACAAGCGTTTAAGTTAATTACTTGCGTTAGTGTTTTTTCTATTAACAAACTAACTAACTAGCCGACTAAGATATAGGACTAGGTTAATATGTCATCTTTTTAAAACATTTGTTAATTTAAAAAAAAAAAAAATTATATAAAATATTTAGGAACCAATATATGTTTCCACATTTGTGTTTTAATTTTCCATTATTAATGTCTGGAAAATAACAAATAAACAAACAAAAAACTACTGTCTTAATATATGAGGTGAAAGTGGTGTCGGCCGCTAGGTGTCAGCCTTGTGACTTTAAACACTATTTACTTTCAACATTTTGTCATGTGTGCACATGACGCCTGACTCGTGCATGTTCGTGAGACATATACGGAGGAATATAACAAATATAAACACGCGCAGGGAGCCAATGCTAAAGACTGAATATGAATATTCACTGAATATGACTGAATAGGAATAAACAACAAAAGCAAAAACAAAAGCAAAAAAAAAATAATTTACCAACAATTATGTCATTATTATTCATACTATTATTATTACCTAAATCTTATAGCATTTCATATCATGTTACGACCGGGCGCGCCTTTATGTCTTGGTGTGTTTGTGTGTCAGAGAGAGAGAGAGAGAGAGAGAGAGAGAGAGAGAGAGAGAGAGACGGATATTGATATGTTATGGTCGTCATCTGTGAGGGAAACGAAAGGCAGCTCTCTAAAAGATTCGCAATTAGCGCATGATCCAAACGCAAACACTAGTGTTTATATAGAGCTTCCATTCTTAGGCATGTATGTCATTAATATTTCTTAACACGGCTACTGCCATATTTAATCATTAGAACTAGCGCAACACGTGAATAACCTTTAATATCTTATTAAATCTCGTATAGACAAGTCAATAAATACGTACTTGCCAAAAGTAAACGTGTTAGGCGTATTGTGACGTGGATAATACGATACTCAGATCTGGCGGATCTAAAATTAGGCAGTAACATTTATCAAAACGTTTTTTTTCTGCCAAAGAATACAACTGACATTCTGTGTGCTGAAGGGTCATTTCTGTCATCCGTTCAATAGGCACGCTGTGCACCCAGCGGTCAAGAAAATATAAACTTGAATAATTTAATAGGCTATATATTGCTTTTAAATCATTAAACCCATCATTACCATATTCTAAATTAGGGTCAAATTAAATCTAGATCAAATTAAGTTATGTTCAGAACAAAAAAGTTTATGGAGGAAACCATGGCAACAGCAGACCACTGGAGTGCCTAATGTAGGACGAACCATTAAACAAAACAAATAAAATGAATTCTGTAGCCTATATCAGTTATATAAGTAATATGAAACATATAAGAATAACTTTTGAGTTTTGTTTAAAAAGACGATATCTATATGCTATATGCTGTGAACTCCCAACTATTTGCGCCCCCAGCATTTCTCACGGAAAATTTCTTATTAAAAGATTACCCTCCCAAAAGTCAATAATTGTATTGACAACCTGTATGTCCAGACATAACTAGAACGGATAACATACACTGTGCGTTGCATGAACTAGAGCTAGCCGACAGAGTTCATAGCTGTAGTTTGCCCCACCCACCAGCAAATCCAGCTCTCCAGTGTAACCTCTGATTGGCTGTGGGGATTGCGGGTCCTGAGACTGAGCGCGAGACACTGAGCTGTGCATTCGACAGTATGCGCTGAAGATGCGCGCGGTGCGTTTACCTCACTGAGCAACATTTAAGAACTATATCAAGAACTATTTCGTTTCATCCAGAGGCTGGATATTTCAGACCGGACGCTTTTATTACGCCGAGAAGAGCCCAGCTTTACTTGCAAATGCTTGGTTTTTCTTCACTGATCTTTTCTCAGTGTTTTATACGGATTTAGTTTCTTTCTTTCTGGACTAAGGCCAGCTGAAATACCTTCATACAAGAAATGTACGCTTGCTGAAAGAAATCTTCAGTGGACAAGGCACCCACCTCTTGCTCGACTGGGAATATAGTGGACTGGACTGATAGCCTATTTCATTAATATTGGTTTGCCATATTGTTCCAGTTTCAGAGACTGGACTGTTCTATTTTTTTCTTAAATTGGAATCTCTGTGGTTTCAGTTGGATATGTGCATGGACATAAATGCGGATCAAGGAGGAGACATCCTAACTTCACATTATTATATGGATCGATTGAGCACGAACGATGTTTTAAACTCAATTTCAGTCTAAGTGGTCGTCACGAATCATGATACCGAGAGCAAATATTTTTGAATTGGATCCTTCTTTTCATTCATTCACAAGTTGAGGACCGTCCAGCGAACATTTAGCCTACATTTGTACTGATTTTTTCCCCCACTAGCTCAAAATGGTCGGTTTACACCTCGGTTACCCTGAATTACGCAAATGTTCTTGTTGAAGCCATGTTTTTCGTTCACAATGTTTTCAGATTCCATATATGAAGAATTATTCACCAGTTTTCTTCGTATTTTTTCTCAAAAAAATAATGCTAGACATGGGTGGCCTGATAAGATTTCGATTAAGTAAATGGAAGTAATCAACTGCGTAATCAGTAAGTCAGATGAATTTCATCGCAGATATAAACATTTTCGTTCATTTTAAAGGATGCCTACCAGACTGTGATTTTATTCCTTTGACTTGTTGGGAGTTTTTCGTACGTCCGACCGAACGTGCATAAGTTTAAATGTTAATAAAAAATCATGCAAATGAGCGCGTGAAGGCAGACATCAACAGGTACAATGCATTCCAAGGACATGGATTTCGTACAAATGTTTTTGTGCTTTCTCTTGTGCTGGACTGGAGTCGGTGCCGTTTACAATTTGAAATACACAGTGGAAGAAGAGCTGCGTGCAGGCACAAAAATAGCCAACGTGACGGCGGACGCAAAAAATGCGGGTTTTGCACTGGGAAACCGACAGCCTTATTTGCGGGTTATCTCCAATTCTGAGCCGCGATGGGTTAATCTAAGCCCTGCCGGACTGCTCATCACAAAGCAAAAAATTGATCGGGACGCTGTTTGCCGACAGACACCGAAGTGTTTTATTTCGTTGGAGGTGATGTCGAACTCGATGGAGATCTGCGTGATTAAAATTGAGATTATCGACGTAAACGACAACGCGCCCCGCTTTCCCACCAGCCACATTGACATAGAAATCTCGGAAAACGCCGCTCCCGGTACCAGATTTCCCCTAGAGGGGGCAAGCGATCCGGACTCCGGGAGCAACGGCATTCAGACGTACACAATTACCCCGAATGATATTTTCGGTCTTGAGATTAAGACGAGGGGGGACGGCTCCAAAATCGCAGAACTTGTGGTGGAAAAGACTTTAGACAGAGAGACGCAGTCTCGTTACACGTTTGAACTCACCGCGGAGGATGGCGGAGACCCCCCAAAGTCTGGGACCGTGCAACTTAACATCAAAGTCATTGACTCGAACGATAACAACCCCGTTTTCGACGAGCCAGTATACACTGTAAACGTGCTGGAGAACTCTCCCATTAGCACCTTAGTCATAGACTTGAACGCCACGGATCCAGATGAAGGAACCAATGGCGAGGTGGTGTACTCATTCATAAACTTTGTGTCCAACCTGACCAAACAGATGTTTAAGATCGACCCCAAAACAGGCGTGATAACAGTGAATGGCATTTTGGACCACGAGGAATTGCCCGTCCACGAAATAGACGTACAAGCCAAAGACCTGGGTCCGAATTCAATCCCTGCCCACTGCAAAGTGATTGTTAATGTAATCGACATCAACGACAACGCGCCAGAAATAAAACTGTTGTCAGAAAACAGCGAGATGGTAGAGGTGAGCGAAAACGCTCCTCTCGGATATGTAATAGCCCTGGTGAGAGTCTCAGACAATGATTCGGGAGCGAATGGAAAAGTGCAGTGCAGACTGCAGGGCAATGTGCCTTTTAGACTCAACGAGTTTGAGAGCTTCTCTACCTTACTTGTTGATGGCCGTCTGGATAGAGAGCAGAGAGACATGTACAATTTGACCATTCTAGCAGAGGACAGCGGCTACCCCCCGCTTAGAAGCTCGAAATCTTTTGCAGTGAAAGTAACGGATGAAAACGACAACCCCCCGTACTTCACCAAGCCGCACTATCAAGCCATGGTCCTCGAAAATAACGTCCCAGGTGCGTTTCTGCTGGCGGTGTCCGCCAGGGACCCTGACCTGGGCATGAATGGTACCGTGTCCTACGAGATCATCAAATCGGAGGTGCGGGGCATGTCTGTGGAATCTTACGTTACCGTGAACTCCAACGGCGAAATATACGGCGTTAGGGCTTTTAATCACGAAGACACGCGGACTTTTGAGTTTAAAGTCTCTGCGAAGGATGGGGGAGATCCACCTTTGACCAGCAACGCCACCGTGCGCATTGTTGTACTGGATGTAAATGACAACACACCTGTGATGACCACCCCGCCCCTGGTGAACGGCACCGCGGAGGTGTCCATTCCTAAAAATGCTGGAGTTGGTTATTTGGTTACACAAATAAAAGCTGATGATTACGACGAGGGGGAAAACGGAAGGTTAACGTATTCAATTTCAGAAGGAGACATGGCATACTTTGAAATAGACCAGATAAACGGCGAGGTGCGAACCACAAAGACGTTTGGAGAGAACGCGAAACCATCCTATCAAATAACCGTGGTGGCGCACGACCACGGCCAAACTTCTCTATCGGCCTCTGCCTATATTGTCATTTATCTCTCTCCTGATCTCAATGCTCAGGAGCAAATCGGACCCGTCAACCTGTCTCTCATTTTCATCATTGCCCTGGGTTCTATTGCAGTCATCTTGTTTGTCACAATGATCTTTGTGGCAGTGAAGTGCAAAAGGGATAACAAGGAAATCCGAACATACAACTGCAGGTACCCAAACTATTTTTGATACATCTGTTTAGGTAAACACAGCTAGTTCAGTGTGCGAATTATTCACTGACCTGCACAGTAACCACAAAAACGAAGGCCTAACCATAAAAGACCTATTGCGCAAAACACTTGCTCACGAACAGAAATTGCGTTCGCCTGAGTTGGTAACCATAGCAACAGTACGTCATTGGAGGTCAGTATAGAACAGGGTTCCTCAAATCTTACCCTGGAGGTCCGATCCACTGCAGAGTTTGGATCTAACCCTAATCAAACACACCTGAG
>JAUCNO010000152.1:13371091-13388872 GCA_032353835.1 Enteromius viviparus
GCTAAACTCTGCAGTGCATCGGACCTCCAGGGTAAGATTTGAGGAACCCTGGTATAGAACATTGGTTAAACATAAGAAGGACTACTGTTTGTAGCATCACATTTAACATTAATAACTTAATCAGAGTATTTACATATCATAAAACAACAACAGCGAAGTTGTTGTTTTTTTTCATTTAGCCTATTTTATTTACCTCACAGGTAGCTAGTCAGGGAACGAACAATTTTTGTCCTAATACAGACTAATCTTTAATAATTGCAAATTTGATAGAAAATGTAAAATTTTAGGTAAATGTAAAAATGTATAGACCTAAAAATATTTGTTATATTTACTTGTGGATATTCAGGCATTACTTATTAGGTCAGACCTCACCAACCCTCCTTTAATTCGCACCCTGGTCTAGTTATTAGGCTTAAAATGATTTTTTTTTACTGGAAATGAAATGCTCAGCATTCCATGATTGAGACATAAAGAGAGAGCATGTTTGATGTGTATCTTGACTGTGCACGTGCTGTGTCTTCAACTGTGCATGTGCTTCAGGCCTTACTCTGCTGCTGTCATTGCTGATAACAGAAGGAAACATAACAGGAGATCATTGCACTTGTTCATTTTGATTATTACGTATATGCTATGGAAAATATTACAAAAAGGTAAAATATACTCATCATGATGATATGTATGAGGAGAGCCTTAAAATAAATATATGTCACTAATAAAATTTCAGATATACTGTAATAGCATTACAAAACCAATATTTTACACATATTTTTAAAAAGTAGACAAGATAAGTCGTTTAAAATCAGTTAAAATTAACCATTGCTTGATGACTGAAGGGTAAGCACAGGCCTTTCCTCATACACACTATCTGCACTGAGGCATAAATTATTGGTGTAATTTTATGACCTTTAGGTCCTCTCTCAAAATTGACTCGTTGCTCAAATTTAGAGATTTTATTTATGATTTGGCTACATATTATGGCTGTGATCGTAGAGGTCACTAAATCAAAATCCAATAGCAAGGCCATGGCAACCAAATGTTACTGTCAACGATCACGCTATCATAAAAATAATTACACTCGTAAAGGGTAAATTATGCAAATGTATAGCACGATAATAGTCTTTGACACATGGTGTGTAGGGGAGAATATTATTTTGTTAATCTACTGTAGTATGAATACTTATCAATCTGTAAGATTGGCCACTGTGTTGATTTCCCTCTGCTACATTACCACTCAACATTTCCATATAAATTGCTTTTGCAAATTTAACCTGAAACCATTACCATATTTTTACCACAAATTGTTGTTGACGTTTCTGTCTTGTAATGCAACAGCATACAGTAAATGATCCATCTTAACAGAGACGTATGGAAGTGAACATTTTCAAGAAGGCTACATCGTGATCACGATGGTTAGGCACGCAGAGTATCTACCTCGCCGTGATCGGAAGATGGTTAGAGATGGCCTGTGTTTAGATTGCTGTCGTTAACATTTATTTTCCTCTCCAGATAGAAACCTGATGGAGGCTCTCAGCTCTCCCAACAGGGGGTTAGTGAGAGTGCTTGATACGGTTGTCTTCAGCTATGCTCACTGACTCTCCTTTCTGGCTCATCTGAGATTCTTTGGATTGGAGCCAAACACATATGACCAAACAGACCATAGAGACATGTGTTTATTAACACAGTTAAATAAAATACACTGGTTGCAGTTTACAAAAGCAAAATGTTTTTAATAAAACAACACAGACAACGACGTCCAGTAATATTAGTTCTGATAATTACTGTACTGTACAAATATAGACCCTTTATTAAGTAACTGGTCTTCTTAAATATTTCTGCAATGTCATAATAGTAATTTTTTGACCAGCTATTAAGCATGCCTTGGACTGCCTAACTTTTTTTTTCTTCTGTGCTTCAACTCGCACAGAGTAAAAAAAAAAAAAAAGCTTTTAGATGCCTCCTAAAAAGATAAGGTCCTGCACCGTTATCATTTTTCCAAGCCAGAAAAAAGTAAGGAGCAGGGAGACACAGCCTGAATCCAAATGAAAGGCACAGAAAGAGGAGCTTTGTGTTTGTGCAGGCAGAGCGAGCGTACCATTAAGCCTTAGCCGTACGTTAGGGCGAATGTGTGCCCTTCAGAGGACATAAAAAGAAATAAGTGTAAGATTGTTTCAGGCTATAAGATCTAATGATCCTCCTGGGAAAAAGCGAGAGGGGTCAGTGGAGAATAGCTAAGACAAAGATTGTTTACTACACTGACTCTCCTTATGATCGCTCAAGTTTAAGTTTAGATTGCAACCCAAGCATCCTTTGGGGCAAGATCTCAAAGTTTCTCATTTACTGTGATTAGAATCAAAACCCTCAAATCAAGTTAGCAGTAGCCACAGAGCGTAGCTCAGAGAATTGAGATTCACAACCCACCTGCCAGCGGGTTTATTTGTAACACGAGCGAAAAAAAGCAGACGAACGCCAGCCTAACTTTGAATATTATTACTTATGCTCGCAATGGCGCTTGCTATCATTTGTCGCTGTGTGTGCTTCTGTGGTTTGGCATGTTTGCATCGTGTATGTGTTTGTGACAAGTCGAGCCGCCGAGCATGGAAATACAAACAAATGAGGGACGTCGGCTCCATTGGCGGCCAGAGAGTCGCTCAAATGTGGCCGCTCTCTCTTGAATATGGGTCTGGCACCTCAGCCCGAGCCAGGCCAGGACCTGGCTCCGGCTGTGCGTGCAGAGAGGAATGCAGAGCACTGCTTTATTGAGTCTGTTCAGTTTCTTGTACCTGCGCAGGGTGGCGGAGTACTCCTACGGCAACCAGAAGAAGTCCAGCAAGAAGAAGAAGCTGAGCAAGAACGACATCCGGCTGGTGCCGCGGGACGTGGAGGAGACGGACAAGATGAATGTGGTGAGTTGCTCGTCTCTCACCTCTTCGCTCAACTACTTCGACTACCACCAGCAGACTCTGCCACTGGGCTGCAGGCGCTCCGAGAGCACCTTCCTCAACGTGGAGAACCAGAACTCCAGGAATGCCGCACCCAACCATGGCTACCACCATACCTTCACAGGGCAGGGCCCTCAGCAGCCTGACCTCATCATCAACGGCATGCCGCTGCCTGAGGTGAGATTTGCTCCAGTCTGCTCCATCCTTCAGCCTGCCACGGCTTACAGCGGCAAGGGAGGGTGGGGTCTAGGGAAATCAATCGCAGGGCCGCTAACCCAACCTGATAGATAGCGGTTACTTTTACTGGAATTTTGGGTGATTTGTGGTTGCTGTTTTTTTTTAACTGCAAGATAGGAAAGTTGAAATACTGTATGGTTACTTTTAACTAAGCCTTCAATGGTGCATCCATGCTTACATGCACTATTTGTCAGTGTTGGAAACCTAGGAATAGGTGTAGTAAAAAAGTGAGCAAGCCGCCATTGGACAGTTGCCAGAGTGGATTATTTGGCCACCTCTGTTTCTGCTCTCTCTTTGTCATGCTGAGCAAAAGAGCTGTAGCCTGAACATCTGCCAAATGCACTGACCTGGCTAATCGGTTGCGCTGCATGTAATTTTAGGTGCAACCACAACAATCACTGCCGAAACAACGATTGCACCTTAGTTCTTGATCTACATAGCATGGCATGTAGTTGGTAACGGATTTCTGAAATGTAAAGGCAATGTTACATCTGTTTGCAATAAGCTTAACCGCAATTACAGTACAACCCGTAGTGCAAAAAATCAAGTTGCTTTAAAACCTTATTGGCAATTCAACAACAAAATAGGTGCTATGTAAACTTTTTATAATGCATCTAATTTTTTAATGCTTTTAATTTTTAGGTTCTTCAAGATAATGATTTATCATATAGAGAAATAAAATGGATCATGAAAATTTTGTATTTTATTTTGCATTTTTGCTTTTAATTTATTTATTTAATACTGCCCTGATTAAGCTCTCAAAATACAGATATTATTTACACATTTTCACAAGACGGTTTATGAATAAATAAAACTGATTTTTCTCAAAGAGGAGGTGTACACTCTTAAAAAAGGATAATTAAACCAACTAATTATTTAGCCTTGTTTTTCATTTGCATTGCAAGTCACTTTGAATAAAAGCACCTGCCAAATGAATGAATGCAAGTGTCTAAACATCTTACACATATTATGAAGGCTGATACTACATAATAAAGACTTTATATTTACATATATCGCAACTTTGTTAATTTAGCCTGTGGAAATGAATGAAACACAGTTATTATAGCACTTATATATTATAGCTGTCACCAGATGTTTAAAGTCGTATCGGAGATATTTAAAATGCAACTAGTTAATGGAGGAATATTCACAGGAACCATTATCTAGTAGGTCAGACTACACAGAGTTTAACACAAGACTTAAAGCTGCACGCTGACTGGACAAAGGAATTACGATGTGTAACAGCAAATGCAGTAGCTAGGCATGGTAGCGTAATCCTTTAATAAAACTACCTAAGCAGCAGGATTAAAGAACATCTATTTTTCTCAACTGATGAAAAGACAAAGAATTAACGGAGGGGGGTGGTGTGGGCTGAATTAGCCTGTAGATTGAGTGTGATAGTGGAATGAACTCTAACGCAAAGCTTTGTTGTTTCACTACAGCATTAAGAGAGAGACAGAGAGAGAGAGAAGGCGTATGTATGCATCTTAATGTCAGATGTCAGGGCCCAGCACATTTTCCAATTTCATATAGGCCAGTGATTGGCCTGATAAAGGTGTGGGTTTATTAGTATGCTGGTTTCATCACGCACGGCGCTCCACCTGACATTGACAAACATCTCTGACCGCATTTCTGCATATTACTCCACCAGAGGCCAAAGACGGGCTGACTACAGTCGGCCATTTCCTTTTCCCCTTTGGTGTGACATTTACAAAACACAGTGGCTTCCCATTCAACATGCTGCATATGAAAAAATGTTGTCAGTACAATTACCCATCCATTTATGTGGGGCATAATCAAATATTGCAGCTGTTAAATGACCGATAATAGCTTCGTCATGCATTACGAGTCTGGGCTTGGAAGCGTTTGACTCTACAAGTCAGGGTTTCCCAGAGGTCTGCTGAGGACACACTGGTTGGTACACAGTTGTGATTAACCGTGCATCTCCTTGCCCTGAAACATCAAGGCCTTAGGGCTTTTTTCCCAGCGTTTCGTGATTCAGACATGATTTGGAGATGTGGCTTGTTTGTTTACTTTACAGTCCCAGTTGGAGCTTATACTCGAAAAGTGTATGTTTGGAAGAGTGCTATGCCAATTTTCCGACAGGAGAAGATATATCGCACAGTTTTAATTAAAATTACACACTGCTGACTTATTGATAATGAAACTAATCTGATCATCTAGATAGTGGATGCACAGCATTTCTTTTTACTGATAGCATGCTTTTGAAAAGCACCACAGCAGTGGAAGATACACAGCCACCAGTGAAGCAGAAACATAATAAAGCTGAAAACGATTGTCAAAGATTAATATTTATTCATTTAGCAGACATTGCTTAACAAATAATACACATTCCCATGATATGAAAATGTATGCAGTACAAAGAATAGCTACAAAAACGGTAAATGATAAATGATGAGTAGTTTAAAGGGAAAATATATACATTTTTAATTCATTTATTATTGCATATGTGCTACAAAATAGTTTAGGTCAGAAATAACATGTTCAGCTTGGAATATGCAACATTAACAATTCATTGACTCAAACTCCAATACTCGACTAATGGGTTTAAAAGAGACACCAGATTATGTGGCTTATTAATGCTAATGTAAAGTCATTTATTAATGCTAATGTGCTACAAAACAGGCAGGATAAAGGATGAAAGATGCTTAGACAAGAGCTAATAAAATGATTATGAAAAACAGAGTTAATTTACAAATGCTAATAAACTGTATAAACAGTACAGTAAAATACATAAAGTGATAACAGTAATTTGTATTTCATGGCTCCAGGTAAGCTCTGTGTTTATGATACTGACTCTCTGGAGATGGTTCTGTGGTTCCAGTCCCTGAGGAGCTAAACGCATTGTTTTCAGAAAGCCGTGTGGTTAACCTGTCTTTGGTTGTCTCCAAAATACGGTTCAGGCCATTATAGAGATGCGGCTCTCTAGCTGATTATACAAGATCAGTAGCGATTCTTGCAGCATAAGTATACATGACAGCCTGCTTAAACTAAAATGAGACCGTGCTCCACCTGTGACACTGATAATAAGCTAAAATTCCACCAAGTATTGATCTGCTTGGAGAAAGCGTCCTGCTACTTTATGCACTGAATGTGTTAAGGAGAATGTGAACAAAGAAAACGTAGTTATTTGTTTTTTTCTGTCAAAGAAAACCCCTCTTTAGTTTTGGAACAATAATTTAAGCACTGCTCGTCCAGATGCTAGCATTCTGTTACAGAAGAAATTAGCTCATAAATCCCACTGCTAGCATATGGTACTCAGATACAGTTTAATATTTGAGATCAGCCTGTCAATAAGGATTGGTATATTTGTTTAGATTAATCTCTTATGTACCACAGTGATACAGACATTTAATGAACCAAAGCTTTGCGTTGATGTTATGTATAGTCCAGTTCTCCAGGGTGTCACACTAATCTGTAGCATATCCATCATGCACTTACAGCTACACAATAAGGCTTCTCCTTGTACTTGACGCATTTTCATGTCACTTTGTGTATACAAAGCAAAGTCATGCCACATAAACATAACACACATTCGCTTCATGTGCTGCCAATCATTTCAGCCACTTAGGACTATCTCTAATGTTTAGACTCCATTTCTGAAGAGCGGCTATTGAATGCATTAGCGCTTATTAATGTAGTTAAACCTTCGTTGGAGAACTTTTTGTTTGCCAAACCCTCCGATTTACTAGAGCTACATTATCTGTTGTTTGCATACCCCTAATTGCAATTACCACAGTTTTTCCCCTCCATGTTTGCATATTTACAATAGCCCCGCAGTCCTAAAATGTCATGCAAGAATTTGTATTTCTTCCCCATCATGCTTTGTTTTGTAGCTTAAAATGGCTTTTTAAAAAGCATTTGTTTCACCTTTCAGGTCAGGGTTTTGAAAATGTTTTGACTTAACTGAACCGCTGGGGTTTTGTGTTTCTCTGACTTTCGTCAGACTAAGCCAATTAATCATTCTAAATCCCATACACGATAAGGTAAAGGCCACAGCATGCTGCCTCCCTGAAGGGCTTTCAGAAAGCTTTACTGAACTGGGCTTGCTCTGATGAAGAACTTGGATTTAGCCACTTTCAATTAGGTGGGGTATTAATAAACCGAAAGAAAGAAAAGAAATAGAAGTGCAGAAAAACACCAACAACACAGAATGCCAGCTACACCTAAACTTGAAATATTTTTATCAACTTGAGGTTTCCCGTTCTTTCTTTTATGTTATGTGCCAAAGAGCAAAATAGACAGTACGAGAGGTAGAGCTGGAAGAAAAAGGATAAGGAAGTGAGAGATACGCCTTATCTCAAGTACCTTGCGATGCGTTCTGATTGGATTCTGGCAGATGAAGATGGGAGTTTTCAAAGAAGGTTATATTTGTAAGACACAGACTCTGCTGGCATTCTGCCTTCAAGAGTCGTCTACTAACAGGAACATTTGCGGATCTAATAAAAGGGCCACAGTTCCATTATAGTACCAATGTTCAGTCATTTGCTGAACTCTGACTTTCAAGTCCGACATTATTAGAGCGATATAGTCGAGCAAACTCATTCTCTTTAAACGGTTTTACTGTAGGCTGCAGATGAGGCATTCGTAGCCTCATCTGGAAGGAGAAAAACAACTATTGCTATATTTGTGGCTCCATTAATGAACCGACATGAGCACGGCAGAATGACCAGCTTTCAATTAATGTCTGCTCTCAAATATTTAAGACAAAGGAAGACAACGCATTAGCCCCAGTTATGGAGAGAGGAAGGAGAACAGAAAAAATAGAGCCGCTATATGCATTTCTTTTATTTTTAATAACAAAAACTAATTTTAGGTTTAGTACATGAGTTAGTGAATGAAAGTGAGGGAGAGAGAGAGCATAAAGTATGTGGACATCATGCATGTCTCATAAGCTACACATTTTTGCTTGGATTGATTATCTGGCATGGCTATAAAAGCGTCTTTTATAGTCCCCCCCCACCCCGGTGTTTTTCTAACAATTCTATTCAGTCCCTATGTGCATGTGCATGTTTGGACTTTAACTCTTACTTCGGGGAAGAAAAAAAAAAAACAGTTGGAGAAGAACAGAATTTTTTCACACTCTTGCAAAGCAACACATAATGTGTGATATCGCTTAGATCAGGGCGAGGAGATGGAACCTGTGAAAAAGGACTTCTGATGGAAAAGTAGCTGGCCAGATACAGATACAGTTGAGACCCACAAGAGAGGAAAATAACTTTATAAATGATTTTCTCTCTCTCTTAGCCTCATCTCTCATTAACACAGATTTAGCTGCCAGCACTGAAAATGCCTGTGGTTAAATTAATAGGATAGGAAAGGTCGGCCTACATTCTCTAACACAAGGCAATGCCACAGGGAGTGACGAACAGACAACTTTCTACGTGGTTTATCAGAATACTATAGTGTATTTGTTCAATTATGTAGAGATGATAATGGACAAGGCACACCATTGTTTTGTTTTTTTTAACCACCAGAATCTGTAGTAATACGAACAGTGATAAATCAAATGGGAAGTTGTATGTGCATGTGGACTGACATGAGCAAAGGAAGAAAAGAAAATATGAAAGAATCCTAGTGGGTGAAATTCAAACTGGTGGGTTGTATGTGTATGTGCAAAACTATCAGTTTTGTGTGAGCAGATGTCCTTCTAAATATTTTTATACCTACTTGCCAATTAAACTATCAGGGGATCTGCACATGGATAGACCTTTTAGGGAAATTGAATATCTATTTATCTCTGTATATTTTCACGTTCAGTCATTTGCATTGCAGTTTAAACTATGTTGTCTGAATCATTTTAAAGTGGGAGGCTATAAATATGTCCAAGCACAGAGGTGGAAAGTGCTTTTATAGAACGTGTTCCTTAGTTAAAAATAACATGTAGTGTATTCTATTTAACCATCGGTTGATGACCAGTTACTCTGGATGTTTTAACAGGATGTTTCCTAACCCCAGTAGTAAAGCATTTAGAAGGTATAGGACATTCATGTGGCATCATGACAACAAAAGAAAAGAACAGCAATTATAAATACTGTTTTCCAACCTAAGATCTCAGGCAAACACAGACTGACCTTTTGTAGTGGTCGGACTGAATTTGTTTTTCTACTTTTCTTTTCACTCTAAATCATTATTTCAGTGCTAGGGACTGAATACATTATCATAAATTGGATATATGAAATATAAAAGTTAAAAAAAAAGAGAGTGTACCATCACTGCGCCTACCTCTTTTATCTAAAAAGTTATACATTACAAAAGCCTGGTGCACTTTTTTAGAATGTGTGATATTGCTTTTTCGGTTGGGTTCTGCTCTTTTATTTTCACAGATTAATATCAGAACATGTAATTGTTTATGTATTGATCTGCGCTTGCCTCACTTTTCAGTGTCTAATACAAACTTCTGATGTATCGAGTCAATTACATATCAAGAACTCCTTATTACTTGCCTCTGCTTTTCTTCTATTTATGAAAGGGAAAAAAGTCTTTCTTGAGAGAAAGCGAACAAGAAATTGCATCATATATCTGCTGAGATTAATTTCTGCATTCACTGGGTTTACAAGAGCAAGAATAACCAGCCCCTTTGTGGGTCTATTGGCAACTGGGTTATTTGTCTAGGTAGGCAGGGTGTGCTGAGTGTGTGGTGAGGTGGCTTAATGAACAGCGAGATTGTTGGCAGGCAGGCCGCTGTATAGCTGTAGCGCTGAGAAAACAGCAGGCCAACATAATTGTGCATTGTTCAGCCATAGAACAGGAGGCAGAGCATGTAATGAGCTGTAGCACCCGCTCACGTCTTTCCTAATGGGCTATGACCAGGTTCATCCTTCCAGGGGCCTTAGCCTCTCCAATCATCGCTATCGCCCATTCCCCCTCGACTTTCTTTCAAAGACCCCAATATCCCCCTCTTCCTCCCTCTCACTTCTGGCTGTTCTTTGTTTGTCTTAAAGGGGCAGTTCATCTGAAAAGCAAAATTCCATCATCGTTTACTCTCCCTCACGTCAGTCCAAACCCGCATGACCTGTTTATTTCAAAGAAAGAAGCTCATATACAGATTTTGAACAACATGAGAGGGAGTAAATAAAAGCATTGACACAGGCCAACAAGATTCTTGGAAGTTCAAGTTTAGTAAGAAACATGTTGATGTTATTTGCAAGATACTGTGAGAATTTTCCTCTGGCTAGTTTTTTTTTTCATCAAAGGGTTTGGGTAGGTTTGATCCTGTTTTGCATTTTGATTGCTGAAGCCTCCTGCATAAATGGGATTCCAGTAGGCCTACTTCACCGATTTGTTGTTTCTTTTCTTTTTTCATTTTACCTAAAAAGCCTGAGACACGCAGATCCAAAAGCGCTCGGAAACCCAACAGACCAAAATAAACATCAGCTAGTGAAAAGCCCCTGAAATTGAATGTCTGTAACGCAACACAAAATGCAAAAAGATTTTAAACCAGCCTTTTTTTCGGAGACCACTCCGCAAGACACAATGAAAGTTTGCTTTGACTCTCTCGTCACGTCCAGCGTTTGATCTCCTGCAGCCAGAGAGCCAAAGTTAATGAATGAGATCGGTGTGTTCTGATTTGCTGCTCTGTTTCTGGGCACTGTGCTCTCAGCAGGGGCCGCAGCCTCTCTAACCACATTCTGACAAGACAGCTGCTCTGAAAGAGAGAACGATGAAGAATGTGAACGAACGAGAGATTAGAATCGCGCAGGGTTGAGGAGTCTTGCTCCACGACGGTAATGATACGGATTTAATTTGTCCTTGGGGGTGCAGGTCACTCCAAAGACGTGCGTTCAGCGGGCCAAACTTTTGAGACGTCGTTAGCCTAAAGCGAACCGACAGAGCCTGTTATAGCGACGAAAACCCACAAAAAACATCCCTGAACGCACGAGTTGAACTGTCACAAATATCGCCGGAGGGGGTGGTGTGCGGAGGGGTGTTATTCTCTGTTGGTCTCTTGTTTATTATGTCTTGGGTGTTTCATATAACAAATGGAGAGAGACAGTTTTCTCTCAGGGGTTCTTAGCTTCTCCCCACAGAGCGTGATTAATTGTTATTGTGGTCTATTTTTATGTCGCGTCCTGAAATACGAAGGTACAAGAGAGGTAGCTTGACAATGTAGCTTGGGGCTCTTGCTGACAGTGTTTGCTTTATGGTATTTTCATATTTTATGGCCCCTGCTGATTTAGTTACTTCAAAACATCGCTCGCCATTAGATAGAGCACAGGTACTGGCCAGCTATTCCTGCCATCGACAGCCCTGCGGTCCTGCGCATGTTTTATAGACGCGCTAATGCACCGCCGACAAGCACGGCTGACAGATTAGGGGACATCGGAGAGACTCTCAGGACCCTCTTTCAGCTGTTCGTGTCTTAATAATGATTACCCGACAGGCTTAAGACCAGATTTGACCTTGTTGTTGTGCCCGAGACAACTCACCCTGGTTCACAAGGTTTAGCTGCTAGAACGACTAGGCTGCCAGGATGGAGAATTTGTGACCGCAGGCAGGCAACCACTTGCAGACAGTAGAGAGATGTTACCTGGGTGCTGTATAGGGAGAGAAAGAGAGACAGGGAGCGTTTCTAATTATAACGCTCCAGTCACAGTACTGTGGTGGGCTGTAGCTTGCATGAGCAACCGCAGAAAGCTAACTTTTGGTTTAATTTGGAAGACTAGCAATAATCCAGACTAAATCTCTTAAAGCTGCAGCTTCCCCTCTGTCGGATTAAGGGGCAGTCTTAAAAGGATAAGAGCTGCTTATCAGTGCTTCCCTCAACACTTCCTAGTGACTTCCAAAAAAAAAGTGTATATATGAAACTGGATCCAGTCAGATAATGTGGCCATTTATTAGCGATTATGTGCCACCTAGAATACTCAGACATGCATGCAGAAACTAGTGAGATCATGTAATGTTGGAGTAAATGAGTAAAACAAGCAGTAGTGAGCTATTAATTCCTAAGGCGGGAAAACACAGTATGTTAGGAAGCTTAAAGCTGTTTTCGGTTTAACAACGTTCTCTAAATTTCCTCTAAATATAAATCCGTTTTACATTGGTCACATATAATCTAGCCTCTTGCAAATCAGTAGGACATGTTTTATCTCCGTGTTACTATTTGGGCATTAATATTTAAGTATTTCTAATTCTTGAAGAGAAGCAAAAATCCGTCACATTTTTAGCACATTTACGTACAAAAAAGGTTGAGCAAAATGCGGTACAGGTACAATATTCCACTAGTATGTTTTTCAAAAGCTAAATCTAAGTTTGAAGTGATTTAAAAACCTTTTTTAAATGTTTTTGCTCTTACAAAGAAAGTCAGTGGACTCATTGACTTTTATTTCATGGATCAAAAAATATTGAGCCTTTCTTCAAAAAGATCTATGTTGATGTGCAAAAATAAAGTAAGTCAAGATTGAAACCGGTCCCTTTAACAAACTCTTAAGAATATAAGGGAAAATAAAGTCTGTTAATTTTGCTATAGACATACTTTATATCCATTTTTAATTAAACCCACATATTCGTTTCTAAATAAAGCCAAAAATACCCCGAAAGGTGTGTTTTAGAATAAAATCATCCTTTTCATAATCCCAGCCATAGCTGATTTGCTATGCCTTTATTTATTTATTTATTGTTTATTTATTTAATTCCAGGGAATGGACTGACAAGTGAATTGACAGGAATGCATATGCACACGTCTCCGTTTTCACTTTGAATACAATTCTTATTTTGAACGATAGCAAGGCGGCTGGAAGTTTTATTTACTCGCTTGATGTAACACCGCAAAACAAACATTTGTAAAGTGGATAACTCTTAGATCTGGAAGGAAGTTGGTGAACAAAGGCTGCGGTTGTCATTACTTGAATTATTTATCTTCTTTTTTTCTTTTCTTTTTTTTATTTCACAGCTGTGAGGCACAAAGCAAAATGCGAATGCATCCAAATTGAGCCTGTTTGTTTAAAGTGCCGTTAATGAAGTGTTACTTTTTTCTGTTTTGTTTTTGCCTTTCTCTCTGTCAGGGCTGCTAGGGGAACAAGCACTAATCCAGCACGTCATGATACGTGTTGTTTGAAATTGCATGAAAGCGAGAGGCTGCCATGTGTCTCACGGGGTTAAAGAGTGAGAGAAATAGGACTCCGCAGGGGCAGGGGCAGAGAGAGCACAACCTTTTTTGGTCTAGAAAGCGAGTATCCAGTGGGGAAAGAACCACTCAGGGAGCAATGCAAAAATAGAGGTGCGCGTGTGTAGATTCTTGTTTACAAGGTGACACATTTTTAACCTCCTATTAACTGCATGCTCCTGAGAGCATCTGTTCTCCACTGGGAAAGGCACGTCACTTGATTCTTTCCCTTTGAATTCATCTTAAAGTTACTTTTTGGGTGTTCATTCATGACAAATACAACCGTGCGAATCAATCGGTGCAGATTTTCATTAGAAAACCTAACAATGCTCAAGAAATCCAACCAAACGTATTGGTTTTGTACGAACAAAAGGAGAGATAAATGTTCTTTCTCTCTCTCTCTTTAGACCCGATAGTCTCGCTGTATTGTTTAGGCTGACCTCGGCTCTAGTCTAACTAATGATCTCTATTAAAGCGGGCCTGTTAACCAGGACAGTAATTATGTCGCATTTATCTGAGGGGCTGTTTGCCAGTCTTGGCAGGTTTGTCAAGCCACACTCTCAGTAAGAAAACTATAAAGGTAGACAGTTGACTGTGATAATTATAATGAGAACAATTGTGAGAATAACAAGGATTTGACTCATTAAAAAATGAAAATCAGCTTCATTTAGTATATTAGTGGAGTTTGTTGGCATATATAGACTAAACTGGAATAGATATGTGGAGCGTTTTTAAAATAAGAGAAGAAATTTGAAGACAAATACAGTCAAAGAATGAAATTGTGCATTTTGTGTCAATAATTACCTGAGTGTAAGCTACTTAAATCTCCATCAAATTCCCCCTGTGGATGTTACAACCCCATTTTTAAGACTCATCTTCAAAAAATGTCTTAAATTGCTTATTAACCTACAGCCTGGGACCCCAGGTGTCAGATCTCCTCTGTTTCTGCTAATCAGGGGAAGTGCTATTTTTCAAAGCTCGAACTGAACAAAATTGGAGCTGTTGGAGAACTCTTAGGTTGGCATTATTCTCGTGTAATGAGTGTAAGAGAGCCCAATTATTCCACTTGCCATCAAAACAGAGGAAGATTAACTCTTCTCCACTTTGACACTCTCCAGCAGTACTATCTTTTTATAGATGTTCGCACTCTTGATCTGTCTATGCTGCAATGATGTTATTCCATTTTTATTTCAACGCAACCGCTGCATGTGCGCATGTGCTTGCCGTTCCTATGCCTTTTTAGTGCTCGATAGCTTCATCAACATGCCTGCTACCTGAGCAAAAACACAAAGAGAATCCTGCAGCTCCTCATGCAGAATGGCTATGACTTGTCATCCTTCTCTGGAGAGTGGCATTAAAATGCTAAATTAGAGATACAGCCATGCTGCGCATATGGAGGGGGAACCATTTTCGCCCAAGCTTAGCTTGAATCCCAGTTAAGTGTTGGGTTTTGAAGCTTAAATTATCCAACTGCAGAGAGATTTCACCACTTTGCTTTTTAAAAAACATCTTGTAGATTAAATGAAAAGGCCACAGTCGGAGCCCTCTAAATAAATAAATAGAGTCCAGCTCTATAGGATATCGCATTTTTTATTAGCCTGCAAGAAATGGAACTGGATTCTAATCAGGAGGAGCCGAATAACAAGAGATTAATAAAATTATTACCTACGAACGCTAATTTGCACAATCGGACACACAAGTTATGTTGGGTTTCGAAAAATACATAGACACGCACCCACGTACACCTAGACAGCTTTGATAAGAGACAATTACCACGCATTGTTTATGGTGCAAACCAAATGATTTCAGCTCTTTATTTGGAGGAAGTCATGGTGAAGATAGTGACGACCGCCTCAGTGCCCAAATACACAAGTGATCTTTATCTCTTTATCAGAAGGAATGCAGATGTTTGAAGCACACAGGGGGTGATGCACTGTGCCGTATGCTGTTGTTTTTTTTTTTCTGTCCATGACCCCTTAACTACCTCACCCCACCCCCCAAACCTGTTTTGGTCGAAAGACGGTCTAATACAAATTAAATTAAAGAAAGTCTGCAAAGATAATCCTGGTGTGTTTCAGCTGCTGTGGTGGCGTGGGGTCAAGCCCACAGCATCTGGCCCTCCTCGCCACAGCAAGCCCACAAGCTGCTCTCTGGGAGCCAGAGCAGAGCAGCACCCCTACTGTCCTACTTAGGAGTGTGTGTGTACACATGTGGTCGGGCCCAGGATGTGGGAATGTAAAACAAGGGTGTGAGCCTGTCAACTCGCATGTAAAGTATCTTGCTGCATGTGCGGGTTTATTTGTTTGTGCAGTGTTAAAGGAGTGTAGGAAAGGGTGTTAAATAAGTGTGGCGACGCAGTGGGGAGGAGGTTTTGAAGAAAATTGCTAATTGAAAATCTGAAGAAATGTATGTCGAATTAGCCCCATATCTGTCGGCAGTCCCTGGTGTAACGTGAGGGGACTTTGTTGTGCGGTGGTGATAGCAGACTGTCAGCACCCTGATTAACATCTGCTCATCGGTCTACA
Organism: Enteromius viviparus; assembly: GCA_032353835.1. Lineage (NCBI taxonomy): Eukaryota > Metazoa > Chordata > Actinopteri > Cypriniformes > Cyprinidae > Enteromius > Enteromius viviparus. The sequence continues at coordinate 13,386,919 of JAUCNO010000152.1, forward strand.
GATGAGCCACTGATGTGTGGCGAGGTAAAGCGTCGCTCCCGAGCCGATGCTGACAGCTGCTGAAAAAGGCCATTTCAAATATTAGAAGCAGATGTGTCCGGCGTGGCTAAATCTGAGCGCTAACTACTCTTACAGTATTGCATCATGAATTGTGCTGATTGGGTCAAGCTTGTTATGATTACAGTGGAGTTTTTATCCGCCCATCTGTCCATTAGGGCATCACGGGACTGTCGAGACACTACTGTGTCTATCGCCCAGCAGCTCGTAGTAAGGTGGAAGAGTGCAATAGGGCATAAACTGCAACAGGGGGTGTTTAGAGAAAAGCCAGGGTTGTTTTTTTTGCATCTTCTGTGTTTTTTTTTTTTTGCGAGAAATAAACATTGTTATACATTTTGTTGTTAATAATATTAGTCATAATAAAAACAAGTGTTGTAAATTCTGATTAATGTCCTCCAAAAAAAAAAATATATTTATAATACACACACATAAATTATTAATTGAAAATATATCCATGTACATATTTATATTCTTATGTTTTATATTATATATAAATATATAAACATAACATATTTGTACATTTTTAAATATAAATGAGCCAAGTATTAGCAGAGCACCTTTTAAAATAAAAATAGTAGTAGTATAAATATAAAGCATTTTGTTATATGAAACATTTGCTTCAGGTTGATTTGTTTTTTTAAATAATGAAAGTCATTCTTCACAAAAACAAACTGTATTGTCAGTAGGATTACAAAAATATGCAACATTTTAATTATAAAGAAAAAACATATTTAAAAGGTTAAAACTTTTACTCAAAAGAACACAAAACAAGATAGATAAGGACTAAAGCTTTAAAAAAACATTTAAGGAAAAGCGAAGCTGCACAATCTTCATGCGTTCATTGGATATTTGAAAAATCCTTATAAAACGCAGTTAGATTGTTGAATACTGGAAAGATTGAGAAGCCTGAGTCTATTAAAGCCTCTAGACCGTGTGCTAACTGCTACGCCGTACCTCGGGAGCCTGGGATCCGAAGCCAAGAATGCGGTAAACATTGTTTGTTTGAATAAGTGGGGAAGGTTGGAAAGATTAGTAAAAGATGATGAAGTTCTGCCTGCACCCTACCGCACCGCTCCTGTTTGCACATTGCATCACATTGCATCTCCACACACACCTTCTCATCTGTTAGGGATGTCAATAAGGAGATGTCAATAAGGAGGCTGGCTTAATCCATCTTAGAGAGGGGGGAAGAGAGAGATGAAAAGACAAAGTGAGAAAGAGAAAGTGCACTTGAGGCGGAGACAGACAGGGAGTATATCCGGGGAGACTAAGAGTCTGTAATGAGTTGCTGCAAATTTCCATCCACAGGAGACAAAAAAAAAAGCCTGGAAAGATGCCTTTGTGCCGTGTCATTGTGAAGAGAGGTGTCGTGCTTTTAGCGGGGGAGGTGAATGGGCTGAAAGTGTTGGGGGTGGTGGGGATGTGGGGTGTGGGGACGGTCTGTTAGACATCTCAGTACGCTGACAGATATTTGGGAGAACATACCCCGAGATACTATGTCATTATTTTGGATCAAAGTGTCAGGCGGGTATATGATTTACACTCATAACAAAAGCAGCATCCAGAATGGATGAGTCGGCACTCCCTGCTGGAGCCCAGTGCTGGATATTACACTGATGTAAAGGTGTTCACATCGCTCATCTCCACTCGCTCCCGCCGAATGAGTCTCTGTGTGTATTAGTAAGTGTGTCTGTGTGGGAGAGAGAAACAGAAAGATGCATGACTATGGTGTAAAATGGCTCAATGGTGCTCATCCTGAGCTGTGAATATACCAGGCGAAGCACTCACTCTCTTCATGTTCAACAGAGCAGCTATAGTCGTTTGGCATCTATCTATCTATCTATCTATCTATCTATCTATCTATCTATCTATCTATCTATCTATCTATCTATCTATC
>JAUCNO010000152.1:13389224-13413084 GCA_032353835.1 Enteromius viviparus
GGACACTTTTCAAGATGGGTGGTGACCATGGTGGCCATTTTATTATTTATTTATTAAGGTGTATCCATATAAATGGCTCACCCTGTGTATTACGCAGCTGTTTTGCAGCAAAAAAACAAAGACTCTAGACCTGAATAGCTTGTGCGTGTCACATCCATATATCGGACATCTGATGAACCAGCACAGGTTTTTAAATACTGCTGTTATCTTGTGTCAAAAAGAGTCCGCCACTTCATCCCAGGTGAGGCCAGGTGCATATGAGGAGCCGTTTGGATGAAAGGAGTGAATGTCTTTTAGCCCAGGCTTTTGAATTAGAATAACATCCCACAGGACTGACTTCTGCTAGTTGCGGCCATTTGAGTTTCATTAGTTTCTATGGCTAAATTGTCCTTTGAAAATGAAATGCGATAGTCAAGGCCCTCCACCCACGCACTACCACAATCACATACACACACAGGCACACACACACACACACACACCTCCTATTATGACCAGTCTGCTTCCTGTAAAATATCCAAGCAGATTGTGAATCTTTGAAACGCACACACTGCAGGTTGAGAAGGATATCTTAACGTCGAAAGAGCTATTTATAGTGGACAGAGTATCTGATCAATTCCCAAACACCACAGGCCAACAACAAACAACCCAAGTCTTCTTGTAAAGGAGAAATATCAAAGCACACACACAATACAGTAGATCAGAAATGCGTGTCACAGCAGGAATGCGCCCTTACATTAGCAAACAACACAAGAGTACGACCCTCCTTGCAGGAATGCAGATTTGCACGATAGGAAAGGTTATTTAAATCTTTTCATCATGCTAAAAGGCAGACAGTTTTGACATAAGATGACCGTATGAATTATTAACATAGTTGCTGTTAATGTATGCATAAGTATTCACAAACAAAGTGAATGAACCTTATAGTCCTTTACAGGACCAAAGAAAAGGGCATTTTCTTTCTCCCTTTTTGGTTAACGGTGCAGCTGTTGATCTGGGAAATACCCGTTCCTGCTTTGGTTGTTTATGAGAGCTTTGTGATTGTTTTCTTAAAGGAAATATATCTGCTGCAGTTCGCAGGAAAAGCAACTCAGAATGAATGAGGTAGGGAAGCGTATTGTGTTTACTCATTTGTAACACACTGTTTCGTCCCCACGGAGCACTGCTTTAGTTAGTGGAATAATGCGAAGCCGGGTATACAGATGTAACCGCAGGATGTCGACTTAAAAATGATTCCTTTACCTATTTTTTCTGCAATAGTTTTTTTAAAAAACAAATTGCTTTGGACCAACTAAGTAAAAAACTAACAAACAACCAGCCAGTTTTTAAAGCTCCAGAAGCGTTTACCCTTGGAAATGGTTCCCTTTCATAATAAGATGGATTTGAAACGGGCCAAATTGAGTTGAGTGTGAATTGACAGGTGATGAAGTGGAATGATCGTGAGGATATGGCAGCTTATTTGTCACATGGGCTCCTGTAGCGATTGATTCGTTATAATTTGGGTTTGTAGGTAGCTGGCCGCTATTAAACGCCAACAAGTCCTCATATTCATCACGGCTCCTGCCTAAGAGGCAGAAATAGAAAGCGTAATCTCATCCCGATGCCAGGGCGAGCCTGAGGCGCTCCTTCACCTCCTTTATACCGTCGAGCCTCCCCGAGGGCTCACGCGGTCTGGAGGAGAAGGGGAGGCGGGGGGATCTATAATCTAGCAGATGGCAGAGGATCTATGGGAAATTCTATAATCAGGGGTTGGCAACCTAACACCGGGCTAAGGAGCGGCATGTTTCTCTGAGCTGGGGAAGGAAGGATAAATCCACTCCTACCAGGTGCGGAGATGAAGCCGAGGTGGTCCGTTCCTGTCGTCACGGGTGCCATGCAGTTTAGAGATGCTGTAGATCCACCAAAGAGATGGTGTGGTGAAAAGAGAAGGCTTTGAGGAAGCAGGAGGCAGGAAAACAATGAAAATAAAAGTAAAGGAAGGCCTTCATGTCGCAGGGAGAAGAAAGGGGAAGTGCGTGATGTCTGCCTCCATGTTGAGATTGGCTTTCAGTGAGCCGGCGGGTATGAGACTCCCCTGCTCCATTCACACAGTCACATCATTTCTCTGCAGCCGTACTGCAGCACTACATTTGTAGACATATAGACATCTCCTAAGCCTCCGTGGAAAATGCCACCCTTGCTACAGGCTCATTTCTGCTCCTATCACTAAGCCCCGCTCAACAAAGCCTGTCTCCATTTTTTTTTTAACGAGAAAATAACTATGCGCTACCTGCCTTTGCCTCATGATAACCTCTCCTCAGTAAGCTCCTTGTGGATGGAGGTAAATAAACAAAAGGACTCATTATGAGTACCGATTTCCTCCCAGCACTCTGGGGACTGTGTAAATAAGCCTTAAGATGACTGAAGATCCAGCTTTCGAATAATACTGAGCACCAAACTGCTATTAACATGAGTAAATGGAATGGTTTTATTTTAATTGAGGTCCTTCATATTGCTTTTTTAGTTCATGTAATACAGATCGCTTTTTAAAAAATAATTTGTATTTAGCCACAGCATTTGTATTCAGTGGGTGCGCAATGAGAAAACGCTTTTTCGCCTCTGACTGTGACATATTAGGAGCATTTGTACTTTAGTGGAGTTTTATACAAGAAAAAGGAGACTCGCTTGATCTTCAAAACACGTTTTTTGTCCCAAACCACTCCCTAAAATGAAAAAAAAGAAAAAGCTTCAAGCCTTAATTTAACTAGTTTTGTCTCCCCAAATCCGATTTAATAGGCATTTCATCTACAGTTGTGAAAACAAGGGTATAGTCTGATAATTATTAATCGCTGCTATAGCATGTAGCTTGAATTACTGCATGATATGAATGTGTAAATTCAAGTATGGGCTGACGTATAATCTCAGCAGAGATCATACATAAATTGCAGCAGAGGTGTGACAAGTGTTTTCTTACCATTCCTTTGCCACCTGAAGAACTACTGCTCCGTTCGCTCTGTGGATCTGGCCCCCATACAATGAATGCTCTCACATCCGGACTACAGAACCAATTGTCACGCTGAGAAGAAGGCAAATCAAATCTCACAGCGGCAACTAAGCGAGGAGATTGCTTTTCCTCTCCGCTGGCTGAAGTTGGAGGAGTTAGATGGGGAGGGTTGTTGGGGTTAGAGGCTGCGGGTTAGAGAGAAAGAGAGAGAGAGAGAAAAAAATGAGCTTAGGGTCTCGTTTACCGCCCCCTTTCCATTACTTTCCTCTCCAGCCCTTCCACCTTTGTTCACAGTGCTCTTACGGTGTGATTTGGCCCACCGGACCCTCAAGTATGTGGGAAGAAACACAACAATAATTAAGGGGATAGGGTGACACCAGCCGCCAAACTGGGGCCGGTCGGATCATAACAACACATTGTAGAACCTGATTAAGTAGCCATTTGTGGCAGCTCGTCTCTGTAGTTTAAGCAGCCCTCATCTCCGAGCCTGAAACCCGACCTCTGTGAAAGAAATATTGATAGCCCTTATGATTTGATGGCGGTCAGCGGTGTAGGCATACAGTACATTACTTTACAGGAAGATTGCCACTAATGCAAGGAAGCTCTCTGGCATAAAGACCTCTAAGGGCCAAGGGCGCCTCTTAAATGCCCTCTGGCCATCAACCTGAATTAATGAAAAACACAAAGCAGTGTTGCGCAATATAACTGATATCCCTTTTTGGGTGAAGCTCACTAATTATGACGATCCATTAGCGAATCATCACCGCACATCAATAGATGCTTTTGTTGTGGAATAATGGCACTTATCTATCACGTTCTTCAAAGAACATGTTGATATCTGCTGGAGTACGGTAGTGAAGCTTGTTTCGTAATCTCCAGCAGTGAGATGTCTCTGTGGAACAGCAGCCGCATTTGCATAACTGAAGCTATTACTCCAATTAGCCCACTCTGATATAAGCAGAGAGATCAAAATGTCAACAGAAGGAAATCTGCTGAGATGACTGAGCCTGCATCATCGATAGCGACTCTTCTCGTAAAAGGGTCAGCGATCCTCGCGGCATAACTGCATTTCAACAGGGCTCTCATTTGTTTTAAGTGTCGCAGCCGAGGAGAGCGAGAGCAAAGCTTCGTATGTGCAGATGCACAAGGACAGCCTGGAATCTCGCTCTCCCAGCAGATCTCCGAATAGCGCCGCTCAGAACCAATTATGGGCTGGCCACACGGAGGCAGATCATTTGGAAATTTGTATACTGTCTTTTTAAATGAAGCTTTCCCCTTGTTACTCAGTCCATTGCTGTTCATTAGTCTTTTTGTAGACGACCGTGGAGATGGAAAGGCTCTGTAATGAGTTCTCACAGGGACTAAAGTAGAGCACAGGTGGCATGAAAAACAAAATTCTATGCATACATGTGTGTGTGTGTGTATATATATATATATATATATATATATATATACACCTGCCCTGTTGGAGTACTGAAATAATTGCTTTGATATTAATGGAGTCAAGCCGGACATGAACAAAGAGACAAATAACTACCTTGTGAGCTGCAACAAGAACAAACAAGAGTATGTTCCAAATTGAGGTCTGCTAATATAATGTTAATTAAAATGGCTTTTTACAAATTATCTCCTTGATTACAATGACTTAAGGTTTAATTAGAGCCATAGCAAACACCAACGCAGGCAACATACACACACCCCACACGCACACACAAAAGAGAGCGTTAACCTTCAGTGGGTCCAGATTTTACCAGCCCAAAAATCTCAATTAGACGCCTGGTCAGCCGTCACTTGTAATTAAAATATTATCTTGCATGGCGGTAATTAGAGAGTGCGGAGGTGAGAAAGTATGCACCAGCTCATTGGCTGGGGATGGAAGAAGGTCTAAGGTGGACAGTGATGCGCATTGCTACCCTGCAAACCAAGAAAGTATTTGTGAAAAATCTAAAAGTAAGATTTGTGAACCCTTTTTGAAATGACTTCCACCAACATGTCACTTTTAAGTGTTTACAGTTGTTGATGCGTACATCTCACGCTGTAGGGATCTCCTAGCCACTGTTGATATACACAGATGGGGGAAATGTGCATGTGTTTGAGATCATAGATCTTTATGCAGAGTTATTCCATCTGTGATTATGATAGCTTGTATCTGTCTCCCAGCAGAATTTCCCTGGCTGGCGGCATGATCATTGGTCGTGTTGCACTGTCTGCATTAACCTTCTTATCGTCTGGGTGACCGCTGTTGTCAGAGGGGCTGATGGCTAGACATACCCCTGGAAGGAAGCCTCTGACTTACATTATTTTTCTGTCTAGGTTTAGAATCACATGAGGCAGGTTTCCCCCCATGGAAAATACCTGCATGTTGAATCTAAGTAGCCAGTTAGATTACAAATTACAATTACAAAACTTAATGAACGTAGGGAATAATATTTAATCGCTGTTTAATGCACCAATAGAGCAATAATCATTAACATCAATTATTTACATATGAAGAATTTATTTTCAAAAGCAGATAGCTTTATTATGTTCTCATGTTTTCATTGTATTTTGGTGTTATTCTTTAGTTATTTTTACCTGATCAAAATAACCCAAATGCAGTTGGACTGAGATTAATTGAAACACAAAATGAAAAAAACACGGTTTTTGAAAACTGTAATACTATTTGCAAACGAACTCTTCAGATAAGTTTTAGCAAATAAAACATATATGAAAAATTCCATTTGGAGACCTTTTGACCCTGCCGAAGAATCAGAGTTTTAGAGTTCTGATTCATTTGAAAATTTGAACTGATTGATGGAAATAAATCAAATTTACTCAATAACATGTCTGGATTGTGAAATAAATCATGCTGTTTGCACAATATAATGGCCAAATATAAAGTACATTAAAGTCTCTGCGTAATTCATTATTTAGCTTAACTTCATAACACTAGTTAGTAATGCCATCACAAATATACTGTGAATACTCTATATATTTCACCCAGTTCTACTGTGTACTTTTAGTGATTTATTCAAAAGCACTGCTTTTCAGAAGACTCTGAATTGTCTTTTTCAACGTGGGTCAAAGAGTCATCGTATGCGGATCATTGATTCCTTTTCATCTGCATTTGTGAAGTTAAAAAATCCCTTGGCATGCTCTTAATTTTCTTCCTCAGTTTATTTGTTTCTTTGATATGTTCATATTAGCATCCTCAAAAGTGGTGTGTGGGGAAAGCAGCCACTGGAAGAGAGGAAACGTTCTTCTCTAACTCCTCCTCTATTCCCCTATCTGGCTTAATGACATTTTGAAGTGCGTGGTCTGACTAAGGATGGTTTTGGGGGTGGGGGGAGGCTGGAGGAGTGACGACAGGAGCAGACTCACTGCAGCAGAACAGGCCACATGTGCTTAGAAAGAGAATGGGAGAGTTTGCCTTTGAAAAACCAGGCAGCTAACTAGAGTCTTTGTGTAAAATAACATTTCTATTGAAAGGCAATTACTGGTGACATTATTTTGGTTGCTGCATAATTAAATTCATTTTTGTTCTCTCTCTCTCTTTCTTTTTCTTTCTCTCTCTCTTTAATTCTGTCTCCTTCCCCCAGACGGAGAATTATTCCATTGACTCCAGTTATGTAAACAGCAGAGCACACCTAATTAAAAGGTATGTCTTCATAAAGCAATCAGATGAACTTATCTCACTTATTTTAAAGCATCCCAGAAACGGTCGGATCATACCTTTTTAGCTGTTAAATGTTCCGTTTTATGTTCCTCACCATTTGCATGTGTAATGAGCAATACAATTGATGCACTAGGCTATATATTCTGCTTTCTCTAACCTTGAACGGATGGACAAAGTTTTTATTGTTGTTTCGGGTTTTTGAAGTTGGTTATTTCAAAATAGATTTTTGCATATTAGTTTCAGTGGATGGACACACGGTTGGTACATTTGTATCTCACACACACAAACGCACACACACACAAAAAAAGATGGCATTTGTCATTAACATTTTTTGTTAAAAACACTTGGTTGGTCACATATAGTAGGAAAGATATTACTACTCAACATGTTTATAAATGGCCTATGTTAAGCTTTAATAATTCAGTATTATAAGTGATTAAGCACATCCTCATCGGGTAGTTCTTCTTTCTTCCCACCATGAATAATTTCATCAAATCCCTGCAAAAACCTGTATCCATATTACATGTTAGAGAATATTAAAGCTGTAGCCCAGAGCAGAGGTTTGGGCGGTTAAGCTACATCTATGTAGATGTTAATCAGATAGCTAAATCTACAAGAATTTAAATCCCGGAATTCCAGAGGATTCTTCCTCAGTACACATAAGGAGGGCTTTGTAAGGCCACAGAGATAATGAAAAGGTAACCTTATTTTGCATTGTGAAGGAAAAGAGCAAGGACAATAGATCCTTTGTACTGCCAGGACTTGGCCTGCATTCTTCAGTCCACCTAAAAGGAGGCTATTGACTGACGCGGAGCATTGGCATGCAGACATCCTTAATGAAGGTCTTTGGCCGCCTAGGGCCTGGCTGCTACAGATGTGTACCGGGACCGCAATGCCTCTCATACCTGGAGCAAAAAAACATTGGAGTTTACCTCAGTACTGCATTTTTCAAACCAATTACAGCAATTTTATCTTCTGAAAAAAGCACTGCCTATGTTTACATAAACAAAGAGTATTCAAGTGTCGGCTGCTGGCTCTGCGACACTACAAAGAAATCCCCTCCGGAGCCTGTGGGCGAACATACTGGGACAGGTGCAATTAGACTGATAAAATCAGAGGCTGCACTACCACCGTTCTAGTGACATTGCTAGAATCCTTCTCTCTCTCTTTTTTTCTCCCTCCTTTCTTTCTCCTTAGAAGAGGCTACAGAGATGCTTTTGTCTATGTATGTCAGGGTGTGCATGTGTACGCATGCGTTTCTGATCCTCGCTGTTGCTTCAGAGGCAGAATGTGTTCCACTGGGCTAACTATCAAATTAAGGGAAATCAGGCTTGTGCACTGCAGCTGTCAATTGGTAGCTTTTTCCCTCCTCTCGCTCTTTTATGTCAGTGAATGAGGGTAAAGAGGGAAAGCACAGTTTGCGCAAATTGTTATACCTCAGCTTTGTGTGACCAAAATAAGTTTTCCTTAAGATGAAGCGACCCGATTTATTCAAACATTTGTAACTTTTTGTCAAAATATAAAAGTTTTTTTATAAATATTAATAGTTCATCTTGTATGCAGCGATTTAGAAGATGTCACATTTTACATATATATTTTTTAGAAGATTTTCTTTTTTTTGTTCACCCACAAATGCAATGTTTGCCATCATTTATACACCCTCATGTCATTCCAAAGGTGAATTTTACAGACATTTTGAATACATCATGGTATTTACTGCAAGTATTCTGAAGCCATTAGATATATGTTAGCACTGATTCCTCATATTATCATAATGTCTAAAATGTACTAAAAAAGCCATATGGACCACTTTTTCTTTGCTCATTTAGGACCTTAACAGTCTTAGTCAATTTTTTTTTTTTATAGAGCAGGATATTTCCAATAGTCACATTTTGTTTTGAATTGAAAAGAGTTTTATGTTGAAAAGAGTGCAACATGAGAATGCTTAAATTTGGACATAGTTTTCATTTTTGGGTAAACCCCACCAAAAATATTTCTGGAATTTTCACTGGGGGATCCAACATGTATAGCACTTGGGGTAGTTTTGGTCAGTTAATGGGTCAGGTTTTGCTTTGAAAACCTGGTAACCCTGCTTTGATGTTTCTACATCCAACATATGTCAGTTTTTTGACATAGTCCATATAAAATGGTCTCTAAGAGCTATAAGAGCTTCGCACAGCCATAGACCAGTCACCCCTGATCATTTACCCCACCATTTCAGTGTGAGAAAAGCCACCTCTTTTCAGCTTTACCATCTGTGCGGCCAAGAACTAAATAAAAGTAGCACTGGGTGAAGAGACTAAAAGAATGATGAAACCAAAGTTGACAGTTAAATAACACTTCCCTACTTTCTCTCTTGTTTTTTCTACTTTGCCTGGCTATAGCACGTCAACATTCAAGGACATGGAAGGAAACAGTCTAAAGGACAGTGGCCACGAGGAGAGCGACCAAACCGACAGCGAACATGACGTTCAGAGAGGGCACTACGTCGACACAGCTGTCAACGACGTACTGAATATGACCGTACCCCCCAACAACTCGCAGCTACCTGACCAAGGTAAGACAGAAAGGTCTCGACTAGCTAAAAGAATACAGAAAAAAAAAAAAGGATCAAGCAGGCAGAGTCGGCCTTGAGGCGCCTTGCTAATGCACAGGCAGCACTTCTCTTTCTGGCTTTTCTGTCTTTGATACGAGCCCGGGAACATTATTGACGGATGTGAGCCACGTCTACAGTCGACTGCAGCACTTCAGATCCAGACCTAAATGGCACCAATTAGGCTGACAAAGGTTGAAGGTGGAAATCTACATATCACGCAGTCTCCTCATGCATAATTCACGTGGATCATTTAGCAGGGAATTAATGTTGATGTTTCTTTTTTTTCGACTGCCGTTAAAGACATCCGGTACGTTGGCAGGAGTCAGTAGGAGGTCATGTTCACTCTCAGCTACTGCCACTCAGCGCTACAAAGTTATAGAGCGACGAGTGGCAGCGCTACAGAGAATCAAAGCGCGGAGAAGACCAAAAGAGGGCTCCGAATGGTTTTATTGCACCGATTGTTTTGTGTTGTCATGCTCAATCAGCCTTTGATCTGTGTAATTTAGAACAATGGAACACCTCCAGCGGCTGCTAATAGTCAATAGCGAGAACTCTATTCTTGTCAGACGGAAATTAGTCAACCAATTTTCTGAATTACAATGAGAGCTTGACATTTGCTGAATAGAAAGAGAGCAGAATAAAGAGCATTTCTGAGGGAGACGAGGTCATTAAAATCGGCAGGACGGTCTCTCAGATTGGAGTTGAGGCATTGTGTCTTGCCTGCGATGTGCAAAATCAAGCCTGGCTGCGTCTGACTCATAGTACTGCTTACAGATCTCAGTGTCTTGCTTGGGGAAGAAGAGCCTAATAAGAGAGCCAAGGAAGAGAAAAGACTGAGTTAACGGCTATAAAATAATTTAGCTTGTTCCTCCTCATTGTGTTTTTTTTTCTCCCTCTGTAAAGCAGGAGCCTGAATTATGTAGAATTGGCAGGTGAACCAATTAAGATCTCATTTGGTCCAGATCGTGTGCTCTATGGCTAATTCCAGCAGGCTAATTAGTCAGTTTGTTCTCCAGATGAATCGCAAGACGTATGGCTACCTGGCAACTGGAGAGGACGAAACTTCCTCCCATTTACATTTTATATGTAAATGCGTCATGATGCATCAGCAGATTTGTTTGAGCGTCGTTAGGCTTGCCACGGCGTTCGCGTGTTGTCTGAGCTATGGAAACCGCTGAGAGGAATTACAAGCCTCTGGGTTTCCAAGATGGAGATCTCTCTGCATTTCTTCCGCTGCCAACTTCCTGTCAACGTATAATGAACAATGATTAGCGAGTCTCATGACTACAGTTTAAGCTGTTGTAGACGTCTCTCTGTAAGAGAAATGCATATATAGGACTCATAAAATGCACTCTGACAAACCCTCACTCACATAATTGGACACAATTAGAAAGATGTACACAGAGAATGTTACAAGAAAATGAAGCCTTTCCAGGTCAGCCGTTTTATCAATGGCAAAGCTCTTATCTGCTCATGAGCAAGCAAACATTGAAAATAAAGGATAGCAGATAAGCAAAATGAGCAAGCGCTTCAACGTCTCTGTCATCGGTTTTAACCAAAGCCATTAGACGGTGACAAGTATCAGATACTAATGTCATTTTGAGGCATGTCTTCTATCATATTATTCTGCAGCAGCTACAGGCCCTTTGTCCTCAATATAATGCTGTTAAGTGGAAGTACAGCACTCATTTGAATGCTTCAAATGTCTTTAGCCACATACTCTGCCCTCCAAAAATTTGGAAACACCCCTGGCAAAGTGTGGTTGGGATGATATTGCCATAAATCCTTAGAACTTCTTGGTGCAAATACTGTAAATTTTCAAGGAATTTGACATCATCAATGAAGACCAGTAATAATAATTTTCATTTTGATTTTGACTGTAAGAAGTGTCCAACCAGTGTGAAACATCTCAGTTGTTTTATGTGGTGTGACAGTCACAACTGCCATTTTCTCCGCAAGGTAATTGATTTTTAACGTCTAAACCTTCAAAGACAGACCTATTTGGTTGAGGTTTGGAGGAGGAAGTTTACAATGCTTCATCTCGTAGCTGCTTGGTTTGGTCAGTGCCTTAAAATGCTGCTAAAAAGTAGGTGAGTGCTGTTGTGCTTTGATAAGTTGCTTTCTGACTCACTGACTGAATTGACCCAAAACACAGTACCCAAGAAGGGGAATTTCAATCCTTGGATGAGACTGAGAAACCTCAGGTAGACCGTTTACTGAAAAATGTGATAAAACCTCTAGTGTACGGCGACTCTTTTGTCTTATTTTGTTAGGTTTTGTTGCTACGCTGGAGTCTGGTGTTAGTGTAATAAATTTAGACAATCACAGAATAACTGAAAACCAACCAAGGCAGAATTTCCAGCTAGAAAACAGACACACTCATTCACCAGGACACAGAGGCATATAGCGGTTATAGTGGGAATACCTCTGATCTACCGTTTTACTGTTCTAGTATAGTGGAACAAGTTTAAACTACAATTGCCAAAGGACATAAACAGAGACTCAGGATAGAAAGATGTTCTTTGTTGCCTCCGTTTTGCTTTTGTTTTCATGTTTTTTTTTTTCACCCTCATTCTTCCTGGAAACAAACAGAGGCAGGAAGTTGAGGGATGGCAGGCTCCCTCCCGTCTCGTTCCCCAAGCTCCTGAGCAGTGTAAATGTTTATGATTCACGCTGCTCTTTGAAAAGGTAACGTTTGCACTAGGGACACAGTGCTACCTCCGATTTAAAATGGCTCCTCCCCAATTTCTCTTTCCATTGTGAGATGGAGTGTGAGAACGGAGGGGGAAAGCCCTCTTAGGACTGTATTCTCTTAACACACAATGCACCAACACTTCCTCAGGGGTGCTTTCTTCATAGCCTTTTATTCTATTACCAGGCTCCATGTCTCGTTTCTGCAGTTTGTGCTCCTTTTCTTTCAAGAGTACGGAAATTTATAGTGGCTTCTATGGCACAAAACATTGCACTTATTGGGAGATGGCGTGTCCTTGACAGAAAATCGTGGGAGATGGTGCTAATGCTAATATAGCAGGGCTCTGGTGGTCAAGAGCCAAGACTAATGATTGCATTAGGGCAGAAATACCTAGGGTGCTCAGTGAAACGGTGATGAATGTGTACGGTGTAGACGTCACTGACTGAACTCTTCCCTTCTGTGTTTAAAACCTGAATTATACATCAGTTTACTTGCAAAAGACTCTTGAGGATGATGGTGCCTGATATATATATAGCATATAAACAGGAAAAATACTTGTGTGTTTATTTTCCGTATCCCTTCAAGAGTATTTACAGGCCCAAACGAATCTCTGAATCTCAAGGAGCGACTGTTGATTTTGTTTGTTCTAGGCCAGAGGTCTGGTTGAAGGCTATTTGTAGAGTTCCCAGTCCCACCAGACAAAATGACAGTCACCATTAAGCTCTTCTTCTCTTCTCTCTTTTTTCCCACCCTCCGAGGAGATTGAGGAGCTTTGGCAGCTCAATTTGCAGCTGCTGAGTTCCAGCATGTTCCACTCAGAGTGTCCCCGACCCCGAGAGTCTTTTATTCATCAATTCCTCTGTCCCCGTGGGCTTGTATCTCCTCCCATGCCCCGGGATTTCACACTCCCTCCACCACCCAGTGCCCCATCAGCCGACTCCGGCTTCTAATTGATTTTGATGAAATTGATAAAAGAGTTTCCCTTTTTGTCTTCATCCCCCCCTCCCCAATCACCACCACCACCTATTACAAACCCCCTCCCCCTCAGTCATCCTATCATTCTTTCCACTTCGCTACTGGCAAGATCTATATACGTGCCCGTACTGCTCAACTTCCCAGCCAGTTTTCTTCATATTAAAGGAACTGACAAGTATAAATAACAGTTTTTGCTCTGCAGTCTCACTCTAAACTTTTAGGTGAACATCCTTTTTTTTTTTGCGTGGGGGTCTCTGATCGCCTAATGCAAATGCTGACAGATGTCAAAATAAAGACAGGTAAAGAGAAAGACAGTGAGAGGACTCAGAGTCAGGTGAGCAGGGTGCAGAGAGCAGGTAAAATGATGTCTTTGACAGTTTGGTGAGGTTTTCTCTCGACTCAAAACTGAACTGCAGCCTCAAGGGTGCATCATGACAGCTGACTTCCCCTAAAAAACTTATATTAACATTTGACTGAATCAGACATTAAAGGCTCACTGAATACCTGTTTATTATGAGACACGTACCTGTATATATATCTAAAAAATATATAATATTAAAAAGCTATATTATTGGGATTTATTTTACTTTTAAATACATTTGTGTGGCTATTAAGAACTTAGCACATTTGAGAAGAAATGGTTTTGAAGGGATAAGATAAAAAAAAAAGAGCCACAATAATTAAGCAATTTCAATGAAAACATACTGTCAAATAACCTGCAAATAATTTAAAAATAATACTATTGATTAAAACAATGCAATCTTACAACTTTTAAATGTAAATACAGATACAAATGTTTGAATATTAATCTTTTTATTTCTTATTTTCTGTAACTATAATTAAAGGACCAAGACTAAAAAAAGAAAGACAAAAAAGTAATAAAAAAAAACACTGGCTACAGTATGTGTGATGTATTCTAGGCAGAGCACAATGGATTTGATCGGAATGTGTATACTGGCCAGGTCCATTTGTGTAAAATAGGCTAGTGATTAAAAAAATAGCACAGCTTTCCTGTGTGAACTCCCCCTTAAACGTGCTGTTTATTTTCCTGGATTCAAGCATTTTTCTCTCTAAAAGGTGTCAGAGTATTACTGCAAGGTGTTGGAGCTTAGCTCTGCAGCGGTTACCTTCACAACAGTGTATAAAAATGAGGAAATTAATCGTGTTTTTATTCAGAGCTTTCATGCCGTACTCGGGCAGGTAGGCCTTGAGGTTGTTCTATTTGAAGGTGTGCCTTCCTCTCAAAACATAAAAACATCTCATACAATCACTCTGAATAGTGCTGCTCTGCCTTGAACCTCCAGTCTCCAAAACCCTTCTTCTGAATACTTGGAATGGGGTTTAATCAGCTCAAGAGGGGGCCTTCTTATCTTTCTGCACTTGTTATGGGTAGCTTATTGAACATATCAGAGGGGGAAAAAACGAGCGGTTCATTATTTCTAGGGTTAGCAATGAGGTTGATGTATCTCATTGCGAACCCTCAGTTGACAGCTCATTTTCCAGACAATCCTGGCTTTGATTCACAGAAAGTGAGAAAGAGAGAGCGGGCGGTGAGGAAAAGAGGGCTCAGGATTTCATTGCTTATTCAGGACCAACGCTTGTGGCTGTGTGTTAATAATCTCCTCAGAAAACAGGCTGAATCCCAATTGTTTGTTGAACACGTATGTAACTGAGTGCAATTCTGCACAGATAGGAATGCTGGGAGATTGGCCTCGTGCTCAACATAGAGAAGAAGATTAAGGCAAGGTAATGTGCTGTTTGATAGTCACGGTGAGAAAGAACCGCTGCTCTTCAATCTCAAGTCAATTTAGGAGACAGAAAGGAAGGAGAAATGAAAAAGCGTGCGTCTAAGGGTTAATGAGAGAGAGATTGTAAAAAAGGAAAAGCATTGAGTGAGGGTTTTAGCCAGGAAGATGGATACGTCAGCTGAAATGCGGCGCCACGTTGTCTGCAGTGTGCCAAGTTGTGCTATCCTGATTGATCTGTGTTTTTGGAGAGTTGTCTTAAACTACCCTGGATTTCTTGCCCACCCACCTTTCATCCTCATGTCCATCTGCTCCCTACCCTATTGGCCCTTCCTGACTCATGGCCCTCATCCAAACCCACATTATTTTCTCTCTCTCTCACTCAGGAAAATCCACAGGTAACAAAGCCCAGGGGCAAAGCATCCTATTGGGTAGAGAAGGTAAAATGAAGCTAACCTAACCGCATCCCCAGCTGTGTTCTAACCGGAACGTAACTAATAGTGAGGTGAGACAAATCCATCCCAGCGGAGGGCTCTTGCACCCTCTCCATGCTTAATGGGCTCATTGTAACAACTGCTACTGGGGAGCCCAGGTCTCCAAGTTAGCATTTATTGTATCTCGCCCCAGATTCTTCTACTCAGGTGGAGCAGTGCATTGCTCAACAATTAGTATGGTCTGTTGGTCAGTGTGAGAGATTTCTGGGCTAGTTAACATAATTGTCATTTGTCCTTTCGGATAACGGCTGCCCTGCCTGAAGTTTACATTTACTGATCTTTTACGCCCATCCATCCATTTGGTTTTCAGTGTTATGTTATGGAAGCCCTTTTTCACCAGAAAAAAGTTTGGTAAGTCAAAATGACAATTCTGACATGCTAAGTGTAAATTATGATACACTATTTTAATTGTTAGATAAAAACTCTAAATTATGACAAAGTCAAAATTATTAAGTCAGTAATGACAAATTATAATTGTGATAAGACAAAATTGGCAAAAAGTTATAACTATGACAAAAAAAGTGAATTTCCAGTGAATTTATGAAGTGGAATGTATGATATTTAGTTATGATCTTTCAAACCATGATTTTATTTTATTTCACTTTTGGTCTCACTTTATATAAGGTGGCCATAACTGTAATGTACTAACCTTTTAATGAACCAACTGATAGAATGCACTTATTGTGTACATACATGTCTTTTTTGTTTTTTTTTTAAATACATGTATGTTCATATATGAATAATTTCTGTAACCAGTGTAATTTCCCTTACACTTTAACCCACCATTAAACCTACCCTTACCACCAAACCTGTCCTTAACCTTTTTCCTAATTCCACCTCCATAGCAACAAAAGTGCTTTTCAGTTCAATATGAATGCAATAAGTACATGGTACTTTTCAGATGTAAGTACATAGTAGTTAGGGTTAAAATTTTTATTGTTTAAGTGGTGCAAATGGGCTTCAATTTTAAGATGATATGTGATCAAAATAATGTTGTCCATAGAACACAAAACTTGACTAGAAAGAAGATTGTCAAATTTGCAAAGATTTTGTTAAAAATCAAAAAGCAGTCAGTAATATTTTGTATGCCATCGCATTGTTTTCAGCAAAATGAATTTATGGAGTTATATTACATTTTAGACATGTCCAGGTTGTTGCAAATTTAAAAATCAGTAATTATTTAGTTTTGGGGTTTGTAAAAAAAATATTGGCGGAGGCAGCAAAGGAAAAATTCATAAATATATATTTTTGAGGGGGTCATGTAAATTGCAGATCACACACAGAGAACTAGGAAATTTAATATTTCAGCGAAATCTCATCAGTGCCGATACCGAGCTGAACCAAACTCTCATCCTCACAGCCGCTCTCTGTTTGACGGGGATTGGACTGGACTGTGTGTTGAGTGCTGCCAAAAAGTGAGCCGTGATCGGTGGGCAGGCGGTTTAATAGACGGTAGGATGAGATCCCTGCTGGCTCGAAGCCCACAGCACCCACAGCAAGCCCCACTCAACTCCATTAACTCCCATTAGAATAGCTTAGCTCGCTTCACTAAAACCCGACATTCCTGATCCACGCTTACCGACAAAAACTAAACACGTGTCCACCGAAATGCATGCTGATTAAAAGAGCCAACCACACTCAGAAAACACACCCACGCTTATACAAACATGATAATCTACTGCACACCTTGTTTACTTTAGCAGATCTCAATTGTGTACTGCATTTTGTTTCTTGGATCGCCGGTTTTCACTCACTCAAGGAAATATTACGAATAAACTATGCAGCGGTAAAGGAAGAAAAAAAAATCAGCTGTCTTCTGACAAGTACATTGTACCCGGCAGTTTTCTGTCCAGAATACAAAGAGACATTTATCACTGCAGCTGGGTAGAAAAGAGAGAGGGGGGGGGGTGAGTGAATGAGAGAGAGAAAAAAAAAAGAGAGGAGAAAAAGATAGAGGGAAAATACAAGGGAGAACCGGCTGCTCTGTCACTGCGGCAATGCGAGAATTTCTCTTTTAACCCTCTTTATAATAGCGCAGCATGCATCTGAGCAAAGAATCTCTACACCATTCCTTTTCCCTGCTATATTTCTGATTTGGTCTTCATACAGCCCATTATGGCATTCCATTTTTCCGGTATAGCAACACATGTCGCCTCCTGCTCGTCTGAGGTAATTACAGCCGTTACGAAAAGGTTAAAACCCTGGGCAGCTGGCCTTTCTGTATCCTGCCACTCTAATGTATATTCATTTGCCCTGGTGTAAACATGAAATGATGGGCTGATACGAATACTCACACGTATCATCAAACAGCCAATGACTGACAGAGATCACAGGCATGCCTTCATCTCCTCACCCCTTCATCCTTCTGTCCTCACTGCATCCTCCCTCAGCCCATTGCAGATGATCTCAGTGGGTTAAAATTCAGTGTAGTTTCCTCCTGCATAGAAATGACTTCATCTGGGCAGATTATCAGCTATTGATGAAAGATTAAAGACAGAAACTGGTGAGTGAGATCAGTTACGGCCACAAACCCTGCGAGCCTCCCCACCTTGCCCAAAGGCTTCATCTCTGTATAAAGTCAGCTTCACAACATGGAAAACCTCAGCAAACCTTTTACGTGCAAATACCCTCCTTTTTTCCTTTCTAAGCGGTCAGCTCTCCCCAGAGCTTAAGCAGCCGTTTTCCTCAGAGGAAAAAAAAGGTGGTGTGCATTCTGAGTGTGCCACTGCAACAGACTTTGTTTTCCTCCATGCTGGCCCTATGGTCTGATTTCAAGGCTTCCGAAAAGTGGAAATTGAACTTCATCACTCTATCCTCTGGGTAGCCAATTAACCTTCATGGTTTTAGGGCTCTTGCCCCCAACCCCTTAAAAAGGAGGATAAAAACTAATGGGGGAGGCTGGCTGTTAAGTTTAATGGGAGACAAGGAGGCCTCAAAATGGGTTTTTTAATGATGCTCCCCTGCTCTCGTGTGCTATCCATTAAAGAGTAGGCTGGAATGGGCTGCTGCACTGCAAGACTGGCGATCAACACAATCAAATGGGCTAAACATCGCAGCAGGGGCTCAGACTTTTTGTCTTCCCATGTTAAAGGATAATATGCAGTCTTGCTCATTATGTTTGTCACATTAACATCGCAAAAGTTCTAATATGTCTCCATCCTAATCTGAGCTGTCATTTACATGATTCTCATTGGTGATAAATTTAATCTCAGGATCATTAGCTCCCATGCCGAGCTCCTCTAGTAGACCTCGCTCCTGATCCTGCAGAATACCACTACCCTGTTGTGAAATACAGAAAACCAGAATTAATTAAATGCACAAGCAGGAACAACAAAAAATTTATTAATGGGAACTAACTTCATTCTCAGAGTTTGTGGTTAGTAAGATGGCGGTTTTGAGAAGAAAAAAAAAACTATGCTCATCAATGCTGCATTTATTTTATCATTATCATGGTGCGAGTAGTATTTTAACAATTTCATTTTCTATTTTAGTACATTTCAAAATTTATTTCAGCAGTCATTAATCCAGTGTTTATTGATTCGTCAGAAATAATTTTAATATGCTGACTTGATGCCCATGAAACATTTATTATTAATATCAAGCGTTGTAAGGATTCATGTTTTTGTGGAAAAAGTCTTACAGAATTCTTTAATAAATACAAAGTTCTCAAAACCCAAACTCACTGACTGCAAACTTTTTGCGAAAAAGTGGTTGAGAAAAGCAGTTCTCCTAGCATCATGTATTTGCAAACATTTATTGTATATGCAAAAATGCATATATTTTAAGTGTGATTCTAGTGTTCTAATGCTTTCTGCAGCCACTTTTTACAGCATTAATCCAAGCTGCCTACCCCTGCAGTCCAGCACCGCCCCAGTTGAGCTGGAATTGTGAAAGAGCACGAGAGGTGACTGGGGACCGTCAGTAGGGCTTCTTAAGACGAGGGGCTTTCTCTGTACTCTGTCTTATTCTTCTGTCATGGATAAGGGCATTTAATGTCACGGCCCTGCATGTGGCCAGGAGTGGGCACCAGGGAAATCCAATTAACTTCAGCCACAGCAACACTGCCCACATTGTGCCTTTCGCAATCCCACCCACCCCTCCGGCACAACCGGGTGCCTTCCATCGCCAATGACCCACTAACTTCCTTTGACTCAACTCGAGTCTGACATTCGTCTATGCTGTTTTTCTTCTTGTTTGTGATCTCAGGGTTTTCACTGAGGAATACGCCCCACTGCTGAGTCTCTGCTAGCTGCATGACTCATGCTTTCTTTAAGGAAAAACTTTCGCAGCATATAGATGAGCAATCACATATGTCCCCTCCCCACCTCTTGGCTGCGATTCAAGGCATTTTAGCTGCAGTGTCGATCCACCTGTCAATTTTGCTCAGTACTACACGGCGAGAGCTCCTGTTTTTGGGCCTGTGGAGACTATTGAAATACTAATAAAAAGGGAGACTGCAAGTGTCCATAGGGATGTGAAAACAAATCGGGGTGTGGCGTCCCTGGTGAGAGGCCAGACGGTTTCTGACTTACTTGTCTATAGCGCACCTGGACCTAGAATTCGACGCACCTTGGCGGCACTATAAGCATCAGGTGAGCCAGCAGGGCTCCTCCTATTGGCTGCCAGCTCCTGTCATGCCGGGCAATGACGATATGATGGGAGGTGGTTCTTCCATAACAGGTAGCACTTTCCCTACTGCCTTTATATGCATAGGTAAATCAACTCGGAAAAATAAAGACTGTGTGCAGTCTCCCTGAAAAGATGGAATGTGAAAGAAGGAAAGATTCAGAAGGGGCCCGTGGGAAATAATGAGGGAGCCAGTTAAAAGAAAGTAGGAGAAAGACACAGACATGGGCATGAAGAAGAGAGCGAGAGACAAAAGAATGAAAGAAAGCGAATGAGATAGGCCAGCTTGAAAAAAACAAGATAAAGCGGAATATAAAACGCATAGCCAAGACTGACACACTGAACATGCCTGAATGAGAAGGCACACTGCATTAATTATGTAACATAGTCTATGCAAGCAGGCCGCTCGCACGCGTCTCACAGGGAATGACAGTCTGGAGATATTAGTATTCGGCTGACGCATTTGGGCCCAGCTGTTGAAGAGAAGACACATTGATTTTAGGTACTCAGGTTGCATTGTGTCCAGGTGCGTTTGTGTCAGTCTTAGCTTGACAGGAACAGGGCATCGGCTTTATTCCCACTGAATAAAACAAGATGCTTAAAAACAACCTAAAAAACTTTCAGTAGCACAATGGGAGGAAGATAAAGCAATAGCAATCTGTGGGAGGGGAAGTTAACTCTTCTTTTGGGCTTTAAATAGCCACTTCTGTTTTGGTCAGTCCATGAATCATTTATCTTTTGATGATGTAAATAAGTCATACACATTAATACATAACACTTCTAATTATTTACACTACCACTAAAAACTTTGTGGTCAGAAAGATACTTTAACACTTTTATTCAGCAAGGACACATTAAATTGATCAAAAGTGACAGTGGATACATTTACTTTACTAAAGTATAAAGTTTAAAACAGATTTAAATAGAATCCAGTTATTTTAAATTGTTAATTTGTCTGAAATGGCTAATTATAATGCATTTTTTATTTTATCTTTTTCTAAACTCAAATTGTATGCAAGCATTAATTGAATTAAATAACTTAAAAGAAGAAAGGTCAAGAGGAACAGAATACACCGAAGTAAAACTGTACATTCATCCACCCACAAATCTATTTTTGCCAACTGCCCTGAAGCCAGTTACATTCTCTAGGCTGGATGCTTTATGAATAGCAAATAAAGCCCTAATAGAAGAATATTTCATAGGCTTGCTTCAAGTAAAGAGACCGGCCTGAAGATTTCAGATGGGGTTCACTGACTTCGGCAATGTGCTTCTCACAGATGATTTAATTCACTGCAGCCAGTAAGTTTGCGTCCTTCGTTCAACCACCCCCCTTCCTCACCCATCCAAACCCTCAACCCCCAAAGCCCAGCCCGTCCCCTTTCAGATGTAATTTACTGTCTGCTTTGTCCCTCTCGCTCTTCTCAGACTCAAGGGTTTCTGAGTAAATTAGCTACATTGCTCGGTCAAGCTTAAACACAGAATGCAGCATTCGTAAGAGTATTTAAAGATGTCCTCTACAAACCCATCCTTTTGGAAAATAAGAGCCGTCTACTGCGACTGGCGGCTCTAGTGTGCGTGCATCAGTGGGTGCCAGATCTATGAGTCGGGTTAATTTTAGGGTCGCCATTATCAAGAACTCGGTGGCTGAGTACCACTACAATGGCCTTCTCTGTGCTTGTGCAGAACTAATGAGCTAATCTGTAATTTCCAAATCCACAGACATAAAATCCTGTTTTCTGTCAAATATTTCCCCATGTTTTCTATCAGTGGCCTCTAAGAGGTCGCTTGACCCTGTGTTAGCATGCTATCTACTTCTCAGGCCACGACACTATTCAGTGGAGAGCTGTAAGGGTGCAGTGGCACAGCAACAGGGAGATGACGTGGGTCTCTGGCTTTCCTCAAGGGACTTTAACCCTATAGTTCAGTTCAGCATAGTGGCTCTGAATCTTTGGTTTTCTATGTAATATAGAGAAAAAAGACTGTGGCAGTTACCATGGAAAGCATTCATCCTTCATAATCAACCTTTTAATTTCAACGGTTAAATTAAATCACTGCATACAGTCTTGACTAAAATATGCTTACGAACCCTTATGCACAAAACGGTTCCATATCATCACATGCTTATATTTTCAGCTTTAAAAAATTCTAGTGCAATTCGATAGATTGAAAAAGAAAAAAGAATAATACATAACGTATAAGTATTGATAAGCAAAATATATATTAATATTAATAAATGATAACATGATCTGCAACCATTAATTAATGAATTAAAAATAATATACAATATTATTCATATGGAAATATATATTAAATTTCATTAAAAGCATTTAATAATATACTTAAAGTAATATTTTATGTCATTTAATTTTTAGAAAGGGGGTCTCTTGAAAGCAGATCATTATATTTGGTGGCCAATGGTATCAAAAAGCTTGAAATCCCCTCACTGAGTTCCTAGTAAATGTTGGCAAGCAATGATTCGCAACATATAGCTGTATATAAAACGCGTCTGTAACAATTACACCGTAATGCTGCTGTAAACAAATAATGCTACTAAACCATCTCTCACCATAAAGTAAAGAAATATATTGTACCTGTGTGAAGCACATGCTCAGCTCATTACCACAACATCAAGCAGTCCATTTGCCAGCCTCCACCTTCCTCTTTCCCAACATAAAGCCGCTCATTTTTTGCTTCAAAGTGATTCATAATACAGCATCACAGTGTCTTTTTCCCTCATGCAGTTACACAGCTGTTAAGCAGATACTGTTTGTACCAATCTATGGCTACCGCATTGTTTGTCAACACCAGTTTAGAAATTCATTCTTTAACTAGGACCAGCCATAGAGGGTCTGATGGGGCGGGAGACATATTTTGGAGCTGTGGCAGTAATTCACACAAAGGCAGCGGTCGACAAAAAAGGGTGCGGTGGTAAACCACAGATATAAGTTGAGCTGTCAGTGTGTGTTTGAGACTAAAGAACTGCAGATGGCTTCACTGAGGAGACTGGCTGTCAGACACACTTACCAGAGCGGGATAGACCAGACCCTGATAAACTGACTGGTACTAATGTTAAGACACAGAAGCAGGCACAGGGAACCCTTGATTTGCCATCCGTGTGACAGTCCTTAACAAGGCTAAGCAGAGAGTATAATATCCTCAATAATTAATAACCGAGCCAAAGGAAGACGGAGAACGTCAAGGTCACTTTCCTGAAAGAGTCACAGAATTGAGGGGATAAGACAGAGAGAAGCAGATGTACAGGGGTAAGACAGAAACAGACTAATTTTTCGAATGGTGTGAAAGAGGGAGGGAAAAAAAGAGAAGCGAGCAGATGGAGTGAGAATGCTGGAGAGCTGCTCTAGATGGCAAGGTCTCTGCACCGAGTGCCGTCTTCGTGGCTCAGTGACGCATCCTCCTCCACTGTTTGTAAAAACAAGACCATCACACTCCATCTTGTGGTCCCGCAGGGCTGAGGGCTCGCGGCTGATTTATGGTGCACAGACTGAATTGCCTGGCTGGGATGACAGCAGCACTTGGACTCTCCCTCATGGGAAGCCCCCAGCGTCTGCCTGGCTTGTCGGAGCCTGTGCATGGCAGCTTGCGATAATGTTAGAGTGGAGACAAGGTTCCCAACATGACCCCCATCCTGGACCGACGCGCCGCAAAACCACCCAGGACCTCCCGGCCACTTCCTCTGCCTGCAATGAATGACTTGAATGAGATGAACGATGCTTGCAAAACATTTATTCAAATCTCATATATCCAAATAAACCCGACTTGTGGTTTAATAGTTCACTTATTAAAGAGAACAGGCAAGCGGCAAGGTCCAGAGATAAATAGGTAGAACAATAATAATAATAATTATTACATTCTTTTCTGAAGCGTTTGGAGATTATTATTAATCCAATATTTACTACAATTATTAATAAAAATAGTCACAATTGAAAAAAATGTTTAAACCTACATTAATTTTAAAATTAAAATAGTTTCTGTTGAATTCTGCTTTCTAACGGCTGATTGGAAATCTGTTTTATTTTTAATATAATATAATACAATATAAAATAAACAAACAAATAAAAAAAATAAAAAATGTGTAT